>JBAMJV010002870.1:10000-145923 GCA_037951105.1 Echinarachnius parma | reverse complement strand
CTCTGGAACCTAAAAGTCCTTCGTAAGAGGGAAAAGATACAAAAAATCCTGTAAGGAAAGGCAAACAATGAAGTCACGATGATTTGAAATATTCATATCGACTAAAGATTTTTTAAAGATCACTGAACGTTTGAACACAATTGGACGAGAAAGAACTGAAAAGAAACTTCGTCCTTTGAAAAAAATATTGTAATGTATTTATGTGGGCGATTTAAATGGCACATGGGCGTCGATCTGTCATTGATACCATTCATCAGGGGGGATGATCTATTGATTCATCCCCCCCTGATGAATAGGTAATACGTAAGTATCGACGCCATGAATTGGCAACACACTTAGCAACTCCCCATACGGTTTGCACACACATGTTCATCCTTCCTCCCCTCCCCCCCCCCCCCCAAAAAAAAAAATATAAATTTAATTAATTTATAAATTTATTAAATTAATAAATTATAAATAAAAATAATAATAATGATAATAATAATAATTAAAACAAAATAAAATGCCAGATTCAATACTAAAAAGGTGGGTGGCTCTAAGCCAGGCTTATGCCAGGTTGGATTATTTTCGACGCCTAAAATCATACTATTGGGGAAAGCTAATGGGAGGCTGATCAAACTCATCCAAAAGATGAACTAAATATATTTTGACATGCATTGAATATAAAGAAGTACAAATAACTGCCCAACTTTTTATTTCAAAAGAAACAAGAATTAACAATCGAATTCTAAGAAAGAAACAAAAATGAAATAAATTAAAATTTTCTAAGAAAGTAACAACAAATGTATACTATAGGGAATATAACAATACAGTAATTGGATGTGCATGATATTATAATCGACTGTTTACGTGTATTCTGATACGTGACATGTTTTGTTTTGTTTTACCTTTCGACAATTGCCTCTCCATTTTGTAAGGCGTGTAGTAAATATCGGAATATCGTTGAAAACAACATTTTTATAGCCAACATGCCTTCTAATTTGTGTATATTGCATGAATAAGATTGATTAATTTCAACAAAAAAAGGGGGAAATAATCGATAATTTACAAAGGATTCGATGGAAAATTGATTCAATTAATTAATATCAACTAGCTATCGTTAGAATTTCCAAGCGCATATATTTCAATTTCCCAATGCAATACAAAATATGTATTATTATACTGGGAATTGATGATGCGACCTTTTTGTGTAGACAATATAATGATTAGGTTGTGATGTATAAAATTCCATTCTAAAAGAAGTGAATTTATTAGCGTATGCCACCTAAATGATAAACATGTTTTGTTATGAAAAGGCTCAATGCGTTTGTCATGAAAATGTATATATTTGTTGCGCGCTGTGGGCATAATAATGTTCTACTTGTTCCTGACGCGTTATGATGTCTAAAGTACCGTATAAAAGAAGCACCTAAATGATAAACATGTTTTATTATGAAAAGGTCCAACGTGTTTTAATGACAAATGTATTTTCGTAGCGCGCTGTGTGCAGTTATTCTGTGTTGTGTTTTTATGTGCAGTGAAGAGCCTGCGGTGGGACATGTTTTTATTTTCATTTGATTGATAGTATAGTAGAGTGAGATAAGTACCCTTCAATCTCACACATTGCACAGAGATAGTTTGTAAACATTGCACATGTGCATCTTATGCAAATGAGCGGTGTCTGCGATAAAGCTCGATGCGCCAATCAGCGTAGCGATCCTCGCGCACTCGGGCGGGGGGCGGGGTGGGCGAGTTTCTGATTGGTCAGCGGCGGCGCCCCTTTGAGAATACGTTATCCTCTCCCCCGCGATGTTCACGTGTGTTGAATATTTGGTTATCGATACAAATTTGGGGGCTTCCCCCGAAATAAATGCAGAACGTAGCGTGCGTGACTATGGTCACAATCTAGTTCAGATTGTTTGGGTGCTCATCATAAACTCTCGCTCGTGTAGCTAATATACACTTCTCACACACGAAGCGCAAAACCCCCGCACAGTAAACGCACCGCCTTTACTGGTATAGGGGGTGGGGGGGGGGGGGGGGGGGTGGGGGGGGGGGGGGGCTTAGTCCCCCTCTCTACCATAACCCCTCCCTCAATCCATCCCTCTCTCCAAACACTTATTTGCACGTGGACATACATGACAACGTTTAAAAGCACGTCTCAAAATAATGCATCTTGTCCATCAACTTGTTATGTGCAGTTATAACTTTTGGAGGAGAGTGCGCCATTGAATGTTTGACATAGATTAATAGCGCCATACAAGTGTTTAGGATCATCATCGCCACCATCGCCATTTTCACCACAACTATACCACCATCATCACGCTTGTTACTATCATCCGATCATCATCATCATCATCGTCGTAATCAATGTTATCATCGTCATCATCATCATCGTCGTCCGTCATCAACGTTATCATCTTCATCATCATCAACAGTCATTATAGTCATCATCGTCATTATCATCATCATCCTCATCATCATCATCATCATCATCATCATCATCATCATCACCATTGTTTCATGATCATTCATCTTCATCATCATCTACGTCACCATCGTCATCATAAAAAGTGGGCCATTTATTATGGGATTCGTTCATACCCGCTTCCACATCCCTACAGTACTGTGAATACTGTGTAACCATTTCGTTTCAGTTTCATATGAGTAATTAAAATTAGTCATTTTTAGTCAAATTTCGGATGCAATTTACCAAACATGACATTGACATTTTTCATTTTAAAAATGGTTGAAAATTAAGGTGTCTGGAGGGCACCCTCTTGCGTTACAGCTGTTTAAACAAAAATGAGAACGGCCCTGTAACTTAGCCGTTTATATGTTTTGTACCAAGCACCATTGAATTATAACTATTCTTTTTTAATGATAACTGACTTACTGACAAGTTTTAGTACTAAAATTATGTTTGACCAGAATCTAGAGAGGAAAGTCACCCCCCCCCCCCCCCCCCCTCACTAGTCGGCCCCCTCTCTCCTCCTTATCACCCCCCCCCCCTTCCATTTCTTATTTTCATTTCTGTTCCGCTCTTTGGCTTAAATCGATTACAAAATTCAGTAATATATCAGTATGCTAGCGATCAAGTGAGAAACTTGCATGTATTGGGGAGAACATAATTGCAAGAGCTATACATGTATTATAGGTAATACTAAGTGACAATCACATGATAAAATGGGCAGTGTGTTTATTTATTGTACGGTGATAGCCTAGATAGACACAAAATCTAAATCTAAATTATTTACAATCGATGCATATTGCATGGATAGACGTATTATCGTTTAATGGTATAGAAAAGCATTACTGATGCATCTAATGGCTTATGCAAATTAGCAGTGTCCGTGAGAACCGAGAAACCCAATCGGCGAATCACCGCCGTGCATGTAACGGGGGCGGCGCCGTGGAGTTTCTGATTGGCTGGCGCCCATCGAGGAATTATTTCTTCTCATCTCTTATTTATTTCGTGTAGTCACGTGACTTTGTCATCCGTAAAGCAAAGAGGGGCATCCCCCACACAGTCGATCTAGATCCATGTGTAAAAAATACAGTAGGTGCATCCCCAAGATTTGTCAACATGAACGGTCATGAAGAGTTTACCAGTATGTATGGGTTTGTTTGGGTGCGCGTAAACTCATTTGCAAAGTTCAGCTCTATGGTATGTGCACTTTCGAAGTGAAGTTCTGCAAGCCACACGTTCGCTAGCTGTTGGCGGATTACTTCGTAGTTAATCGTGTATTGAAATATGTATGATGGTGTTTAGTATGGTAACTTGTACATGTATATATTATACGGACATAATGTAGTACAGTATAAGGTTATGAGGTTCCGTGACATTTGCTCCGATTAGAATTGCTCATTGTGGAGATTATGATTGCATTGAAAAGCGTTCCAGAACGCTTTTCGATTTAACCCTAAAAAGACTGGGGGGGGGGGGGGGGGGGGGCTGATTTAGCCCCCCCCCCCCCCTCCTCCAATTTCGCGATTACTTCGCAACGCTTAAATATTTTACGGTGCCACTTCACGACTTTTTTCCTTAGAGTCTTTCGCAACTTTTGATACCAAATTTGCGACAACCGGGTGTACTGTTCTAAAGTTACGTGACCTTTTGTAAGTGAGCGTCGGCCCGAAAATCGCTAAATTTTGTGATTTGTGTACAAATCCTATGGAAATTGATTTTTTCCTAGAAAAGACAAAATCTTCATTATTTTTCATTCTAATCACAGCAATCTTTTAATTTTGGTCTAAAAATGGTTGAATAATGGTCAATAATTATTTCCATTGAAAAAACAATAAAAAACATAAGTCGAAAAAACAAAGAAATACATAAGAAATGCAATTTTCGCATAATTAATCAGCTCTAATTAGCATATTATAATTAGAACAAAAAATTTAACTATGCAATATTGTATGGCTCATTGACATCTATCACCATGCCAAATTTGGAGTTGATTGGAGTTTCGATTGCCGAGAAAACTACGAAAATTACAAAAAAATACAATTTTCGCATAATTAATTAGCTATATTCGAATTAGGATATTCGAATTATTTTTTTTTTTTAACTACGCAATATTGTAGACCTTATGGACATCTATCACGATGCCAAATTTGGAGTCGATCGGAGTTTCGGTTGCCGAGATCTTAGGGGGGGGGGGGGCCTTTTAGCCCCCCCCCCCCCCCCAGTTTTTTTAAGGTTAAAAATAGCCCAGTCTTTTTAGGGTTAAGGCAAATTCATTGGCAGTAGGTGATACAATCTTAAATCAATTTCGCCCTTTTCAATAACGTAACATTATTTAATTTCTATGAAACTTTTACATATAATTGATGTATGATTGAAGTCTGAAATATCACCTCTTGACAAAAATGTAGGAAGTTAATATATCTCTCTCTAAATTGAATGTAAGTGATTACCGTACATGTATTTGTATTCACTTACTTCAATCAAGATATTGCGCGTAAATAATAATAATAAAAAAGACTAGTATACGTGTATTGCAATTATTTCATTAATTCCTTGGAGCTGGTGTTGTTATTAAAAATTAACAAATACAAATGCACATTATAATACAGGCTAACAGGCATATGTTATTTTAATAACCAAATTAGTTATTCTATAAGAAAATCGGATATACTTTACTGTGTAATACACATACATAAAACGACATATATTTAATGTTTCTCTCTGAATTATATATTTTGTTTACGATCCCTAACTAGTGGATTTAGTTTCAAAGTCTTGGACTTTGTCACTTCTAATAATGATTTATCATGAACGAATGTTAAAGGGATAGTTGAGTTTTGGTATAAAGGGCACTTCAAGAAATAATTTGTTGTGAGGTAATGAAAAACTCAGTGTCACATTAAAAAAAATCATACAATTTTAATGACAGAATAAACTTTATTTGATCAAAATCGGTTCAGCAAGAGCTGAAATATCCATAAATATAACCGTTTGTAACTACTTAGTTTGTAATGTTATGGTGCAGGTTTTGGTTACTAATATTAAGTTTGACCAAAACTGCACTCTCTGTACCAAAACTCAACTATCCCTTTAATTGATTCGATTTTGATTGAAAATGAGCAGAGAAAAATAGGCTTAGCCGGGAATCGAACCCGAGACCTCCGGATTGCTAGTCTGGTACTCAACCATCGAGCTACAAAGACCTTTGAATGGGGGGACGTTCCCATTCACCCTATTCATTGCTCGAATAGTCAGAAGCTATATAAACCGGGCACTAACCCAAGGATAATTAAATCGAATTTTCTAAAGAAAGTGCGCGGGCTCACGCGAAGTGATGCAGCTTTTTATTAATTCGATTTTAATTATCCAATGGTTATTGGAACGTCCCACATTCAAGGGTCTTTGTGGCTCCATGGTTGAGCACCGGTCTTATCAATCCGGAGGTCTCGGGTTCAATTCCCGGCGAAGCCTATTGCTCTTTGCTCATTTTCAATCATTTAAACTATTTCTGGTCAGTTTCCGTTATGTTTGAATTTGATTCGATTTTATCAGAAACAGTCACAGAGTGATATCTTATTTATTTAATTGCATCGTAAATACATGAACGTTTTAACTTTTATGGTATGAAAGTAAGGTGGAAAGATATTATAATAAGAGATCATAATAGTTTATTAGTAAACTTGTAAATGAAGGGATCGGCGTCAGGCAGGCATTGATTGCGAATTTTGTGTTTGTGAATCGAATTAACAAAGAATAATATTTTATGCACGAAATTTTACGCCACACATAAACACATAAAACATACACTCTATACCTATACCTATACCCTACAGTATAATCATGCTATCCTCAGTGATCCTCACAAATAAACATAACAAGCCCTGCCTAGACGAAACCGAGCCTTCTGATTGGTGGAACGCATATCTTGAGACTTTATGTTGAGCTTGTACACCTTCAATGGAATGCGCACAAGGTATGGAAGTGGCGGGGCGGACACAGTCTTAGGGGGTTTCCCCGTTCGTTTGTTAGCACATGACTCATTATAGTTCGCGACCTTGAGTTGTCAAGTTCAACGAACTTTCCATGTAAACAATAACAGACCGATCGTCTGAGCTGATGCCGCGCCAGAAGATTATCCCGCTAATATTATCACGCCGTTATCGGTATGTCGGCTTGTACTGTCATTATTATGTAACACATTTTGATATGGATATATATGCTGCAGTGCTCCTACAGTCACCGAACTAGAAACAAATGTTTCCTTATTGACTAATACACGAGTGGCTTGGTAGGTACTTGGCTGATATCTATCTCGAAAATGTTCGATCCGGAAGTGGGGAGGGTGGAGGGTGGAGGGTGGAGGATTATGTTTAGAGTGAAGAACTGCTAGGAGTTTCTATCAATGTGTTATCAGAAAAAAAAAAATCACATTATCAGGGGAACATTTGCCCGCGGAGCATTTTTATTCTTCTCTGGAGAAATTGTCACCCTGTAGTTTGTCGAAGAAAACTTAACTGTCGCTTTTTTCCCGGAGCAAATGTCGCCGGGAGCATATTTCATGGATTTGTGTGTGCCTATAAAATTCTTGCCAGAAAGAACCGAATCTAAGTCTAAATGCGGTTTTCTTTTATTAATATGACTTCCGTCTACCTCCCCATAGAGCCAAACTCAGTCCCAATACGGAACAACCGTTGTTGGTCTAGCCTGTATCATTCATTAACATTTTTTTTTCACATCAAAACAGAGTCTAGAACTAAACTAACAACACCAGCCACGTTTCCAAGGTGAACAAAACATCGCTTGACTCGTATTTCTGTGTCTTCTGGAGCTTGTTAACGCATTTATATTTTCATGTCATATATTAGTTATTACACATTATGTAGACATGATGATGATGATTCTGTTGGTATTGTTGGTGGTAGTGATGATGAGCTTTCTAACGACGACGATGATGACGTTGATGATGATGATGATGATGATGATGGTGATGATGATGATGATGATGATGACGATGCTGAACATGATGATGATGATCATGATAATGACGATGATGATGGAGTTGGTGGTCGTGATGATGAGGATGCTAACGAAGACGACGACGATGATGATGGAGATGATGATGATGGAAACAATTTTTGGTGAGGGTGTGAGAGTAACAATTGTCTTTTTTATGTTACTCGAAGAACTTCCTCTTTGGCCCATAGTCACAGCTATACACACATCCATCGCCGAAGGAAATATGTTTCATGTTTGCATTGAGCAAACTCGGTCACGCCCAAATACAAACGAGAAGCGTTTGCATTCTTCGCTAATCTTGCGTTGGCGATAGATGGCGCTAGACTAGTTTGTTTAGTCCCAGCCGATCTGATAATTTCGACCGTGCACCCGACTGAATGGTTGTCAAACACCATCGGATTAATTTGATATCCATTTTCGTTCAATAACCAACACAGTAAATTAGTAACAAACATACAGAAGCCAAGTAAAGCTTTATTTGATTTAAATAAATTTGTTTAAAATTAATGCAAACGTTTCTCGTGGCAACATGCAGTTAAACAATACTTTTCGTTTTGGTATAGTAATCTGAACCCGTTGAAACGAAACGACAACTAACAATCACGTAACAATACAAACAAAAACCATTGTATTGAAGAATAATATAAAGTATAATTTACTTCTTTTTTATAATATTATTTGTCATTCGATCGGAAAATATAACCATATTCCTATTGTAGATTAACTCTCTAATGACATAATGAACAAAACAATTATCATTGCTTGGAGAAAACGAATTCTAAACAAATTAATTAATAAAGATGGGTGGTTATGATATGCTCAGGTGATCAGATTATGGTAAGGTCAGGTGGTATGGTCAGGTGACATGGGATGGGCCCATGGGCGCGCGATTTCATTTCATTTCACAAATCGCGCACGTGTAACTTTTCCCGCGCGACCCAGTTTATCTGCCAAAAATTTACATTTTTAAGCAATTGCCTGCATGCAAGGAGTTATTATTTTTGTTCCGTTAACCCCCACAATTTAAAAATATATCGGTTAAATTACAGGATCGGCATGCATATTTTCAATATAATACGTCTCCTATATTTTGGTGTTTTTGCTACTTTATGCTGTTTAGCGCAAGATGGATATATTGACAGACAGCAATGGCCGCGGTACAGTCTTCAATCTAGACCGGTTTCGAATGTTGCAAGTGGTGGTGCATCTCGTTCTCAGCAATATCGCCAACCTGCCCCCGAACAACATCATGGTAGTCCGCTAGTTCAACTACCACCTAGAGCTCTCTCGTCAATGAACGTAGCACCAGCTCCAAATGGCTTTCCATCGAGACATTACGTTCCCCAGCAACATGCCACTGGCATAGCAACGGGGAGATACATTCCCCAGACTAGATCTAATGTCAATGCTAATGGTTTCGACATCGGAAATTACCCATCAAGTTCAAGAACAAACGATATGGCAGCATGGCAGGGTGGCGCTCAGCAGCAAGGATTGAATCTTCAGCAACTCTTCCAAGGTCAAACGTTGAGGCAACGCACACGGAACGAAGAGGACCAAATGCAACAGCTCCAACTACAATGGAGGCAGACTCTTCCGCGTGATACTTACCAGCTGGATAACAGAGCAAATAGACCACTATGGCACCGGAATGACCCTCAACAAATTGTAGGAGCGAATCCCCGACATATGTCCCAAGATCAATCACTCGGGCAACCCTTACGGAACAAGGAAAATCAAATAAATCAGCTAAGCGCGCGACAGAGTCTTCCTCCAGAGACTTTCCAGGTGAATGACAGAACTGGTCATTCTGCTATGGCACCATTGCAGGTCAATAACCCTCAGCAAGTTACCGGGTCAACTCCTGAACGACTCTCCTCGATTCAATCGCTGAGGCAGCGCATACGGAACGAAGAACACCAGCTACAGCGCTTGCAGACGCTACAGTATATAAATCGGTATCTGAATCGACGGCAGACGGACAGGCGTGTGGGGCAAAATTTGGAAGAAATAAGAAGGAAGCAGAATATGAGAAGGATTCGTGGACAGCTTACAAGATTGCGAGCCCAACATTTGAGCCTGTTGAATAATCTCTCTCCTGGTTCTGGACCACCAGAAGGGATGGTATTGACGCCGCATCATCTAATCGGCAGCGGGGAGTCTTCAAGAACTAGCAGCGGAGAAGGACCTGTTACGCCACGTTCCAGAGCCCCACAAACTCAGCGCCAGTTGACAACGTTACCAACAACTTCACCAACGACATCGCCACCCATTACGTCCAGCCCTGCAAGCATCACACACGAACCACCACTAGTTGCTCCGGTAAACCAATCATCAAATACCGGACTTGTTGGCAATCGGGACCGATTCAGAGACGACCGGTTGTACAATCAGAGATTTAGGGATCGGTACCAGCAGCCTGGTGGTGCGAACGACTTGACAGCCGGTAACTTCCAAGACTATGGTTACGTAATCGGTGGAGATGGCAACTTGCCTGTGTCTTATACAGGAGATGACAACCCAGTACCTATATATGGAGGAGATAACTACCCGCCACCTTTATATGGAGGAGATAACAACCCCGTTTCTTCAAATGCCGCGCTCCAGAGGAGATCCTCATCGAGAGATGTGTCTAGGAGTGGCGTTGACGTTCTCCAGGACGAGCATACGGTCTCAATTTCTTCGTCAACGGTCGAGGAAGGTCACGTGAATGATGAGAACTCGGAAGTGTCCGCATTGGAAGCTGTTTCCAAAGGAGGTGAACCTCCGGAGATGCGTAGACTGGTGGACATGGTGGAAGAGGCTGGTAAGAGTTCGATGTGAACGGAAGTTTTAAAAATCTGTTTTGCGTCCAAGAAATACAATCATCTGAACACATATATTTTTGTTCTAGTTCTAGTATATGGTAATACTCATCAACGCCTGTTCAGCATCTAGATGAGGGTAAAGCATAGAGCTGTTATATACAGCTATATGCGGTACAGTTCCTGAAAAGGGAACTAAATTGTTTCAAGAGCCACCTTGAACTGCTCCAAAGAAGGCAGTTCGACGATGTTCTGAGGTAGCTCGTCCCAGTCCTTACATGCCTTAAGTGTCCTGGGGAAATAACTAAATTTGTAAGTGTTAATGTAGGCCTATTCCGCGGACTTCAATTTCCTCAAGAAAAATGAGCGTATTTTAATGTGTTGCATTATTAAGGAGTGATGCTAAATAGATTCTGCAGACAAGATATGGGTCTTGCCATATCCACTGGTATACATACCGTTTAATAAAACTTAATCGAATGAGATCTCACCATGACACAAAACAAGTGTCATGATTTTCATGAGGATGAAGAACTCTTTATATAACATCAATTCTTACGGAAAAACTGAACAACGCAATCCTGCACAGATAAGGGCGCAAACACTAATTCACTTCTTGTTCTGACCCTATAGGATTTACAGAATCAAATGCCGCCGAGTCCATCTGGTCAGAGTGGGGAGACTGGACCCTTTGCTCCCACTCCTGTGGCCACGGGACCAAGCAGAGAACGCGGAGCTGCCGACCCGACGACTACGGAAATGTCTGTCCGGGTAACTCCACCAAGGTGGTCCGGTGCGCTCTCGAGAGGTGTACAGGTTAGTACTTGACAAGTACAATTAGGGTGCTAAAACACTGCTACAATATACAGCAGCACCCTTATGGGTGCAATTCTGCACCCCAAATTAGGATATTGGCGCCCTAATGTTGCATTTGTCCACCTCATAGGGTGCAAACCCCACTTTTGGGTGCAAATTTGAACCTTTATTTCATTGTATGTAAGATTCAGTAAGGCAGTAGAAATGGGGAATAGAATTGTGGCATTGTGGATTTATTTGTCTGTGTATCACCTTTCAAAGATCTTGAAAGATGCATGTGATAATATATATATATTTTTTTATAAGCAAGACAACAAACGAGAAAATCACAGGCTTTAAAAACCCAGCAATTGCCGTGACCTAAGTATACATACATATAATTATGTAAACATATCTCTTTATTTTCCTTTATCGGAACAAATCCTGCTTTTTTATTTTTTCTCCTCGCACACCAACTAATTATAAGAAATGAGTTAATTTCTACTCTCAGTCCACATGGATGAAACCTTGAAACCCGTGGCCTTAATTTTGAATATTAGATCTGGCAATAAATATTCCTTTCTCGGATAGACCCTTCTCTTGTTGTTTTTTCCTGTAAAAAAAAACTTTAATTTTCCCCTATCTTGCGCACCCACCATTATCCTTTTTACCAACAATAGTATTATATCAATTGTAATTATCACGTGGTTTATGTTATATTTGTAAACAATACTATTGTTTGGTAAAATTGATTTAACTTAATTACATTTCATTTCATTTCATTTCATTTTTTCATTTAATTAATTTCATTTCATGTCATTTAATTTCATTTATTTTATTTCATTTCATCTCATCTCATCTCATCTCATCTCATCTCTTCAGCTTTTCCGTAAGAATTGATGTTGAAAAGGGTCTTCATCATCATTTATCATCATGGGCTTTTTACCGTGTTTAAATGAAATAAAACAAAACAAAACAAACAAAACATCGACATCTCATCTCATCTCATCTCATCTCATCTCATCTCATCTCATTCCATTATCAGAAAGCTGGGGCGTGTCCCCGCCCTCTGAGAATAGACTTGACCTCCATAATATCCGTGGTCTGTCCTCATGGAGCGACTGGTCGAGGTGGACCAACTGCTCGGTCACATGCGGGGGCGGTCTCCGGCACCGGGAGCGGTCATGTCCGCCGAATCAGGACTTAGATCAGGTCCTAGAAGACCAAGCTGGACCGATCTGCAGAGGGAGCGACATGGAGTCGGTGTACTGTTTCCCAAGGGCATGCGGAACCCATGGTAATGGAAATTGCGTCCTTGCAATGTGCTTAACGGCTAATATTTGAATGAAAAATGCCTCCTATTATGATCAATAACAACTTCAGTCTTTCTAACATTCAAGTACAGTTAAATGATACATATTCATTGTCGATAATCCCGCATTAGTCATTAGTTTTAATGATTAAAATTCAATTCGCCAAGAAATTGTCTTCATTTTATATTTCATGACTTTGATTACAAAAAATATTATTCCAATTCATATTTAATTTTAGATGAACATAATCAGAAAGATCAGATAAATACGTGAATCGTTACAACTTAAAGGGGTAGAACAGTTTTGGTAAGGCTGAGCTTGAGTAACAAAAACCTGCACAATAACTCTACAAACTAATAGTTATAACTCCACCATGCTCGAAAGGTATAGAAAATTACAAACGACTAAGTCAAATGCCTGTTATCATTAAATAAAAGAGCCATTAAAACACAAGAGGGCGCTCTCTAAAAAGCATACAAAATTATGCATACTGTTTTGTTGAAATAATGATTCAATAGAGAGATCATCAACAACTATTTAAAAAACCTCTTTTGAAATTTTTTGAAAAAATGCAAGCGTTTGTTTTAAAAGAATCATCGAATATATCTGCATTGTGCCCCCTATTTATTATGATTGGATATATTTATTGATATTTCAGCCGTTTCTGTACTGATTTTGATCAAATAAAGTTTATTCTACCATTAAAATTGTATGCTCTTTCAAATTTTACACTCAGTTTTTCATTATCTCACAAACAAATTATTTCGTACAGCGCCCTCTATACCAAAACTGAACTACCCCTTTAAAGGAGACAGACAAAATGGCCATTGTGAAAAGGTGACCTCTATTAACAGGTTCCATGGCACTGTTTTCCAAGTGATACGATTACTCTAGGCGGCCACTATAGGCAGTGTTTCAGTTATAGACAGGTGGTCGCTATGACAGGTTTGAATGTTGTTCAATTTGTCATGTATATATCATTATTTCTTTCCCTCATTTATTGAGCAAAGCGTCTCGCTTACGCTCGGATTACGTTCACACCAAGAGGATCAGATGTCACCTGAACAACACGGGATCTAGACTACCCATGGAGCTCTTCTGGACCGGTCCATTGGGGCAAAAGATCACCCATGCTATGGCCAGAGAGAGCTCGAAGTAAGTTGAGGCCTTGGCTAGTCCACGTGTGATCTTACGATCGACCATGACCATGACCATGACCATGACTTAACCCTGCATGCAACTTGCATAGGTGTTTTTAAAAATTATTCTAATGGGGATCCGATTCAATAGAAATATTTGGATTTGATCTTGACGCAGATTCCGAAGAGGAATTAGTTTTTCAATCATAACAAAAAAGTGTTATCACTTTGGTACATTATTATCTTCCATTGCCCAACTACGTTGGCTTAAATACTTTACGCACATACACCTTAATTAAAACAAGACGTGTTGAATCTTTGCTAAATTCTTATCTGCCCTTGCCCAACTTTTGAAATTTAGATCTTTTACGCATATTCACCTAAATTAAAACAAGACGTGATATCTCTTTGCTAAATTCTCATCGTCCGTTACCGTCCAACCATCGACTCAAAATAATTTACGCATAATTATTCATCTTGTACCCGACAGATATCACATCGAAGGAGACACTTTACTGGTGTTTGAGGAACACCCGACCACGGATACCTACCACTGCATCGTGGTCTATGGAGGGGACAATGACCTCCATTATAAAGACCATTCAGGTACAAGCGCATCTAAAGGATATAATGTCAAGATAATTATATTAAAACGATACAAATCGATGAGCAGAGTGCAAACTATAGATTATAAATGTGGAACGATAAGGAGTAAGGGGGGGGGGGGGGGGGGGGCGTCCGACTACGGGCACCAACCCCTGCATCATGGTCTATGGAGGGGACAATGACCTCCAACATGAAGGTTATTCAGGTCAAATCTCATTCAAAGTATCGGCCTACTGTATACCGTAGAACACCATCGTCAAGCACCCCCCAAGCACCTATACGCATTTTGCTTTTAAAGACGTTTCCATGAGAATCACCTCCATTTTTATCCTCATGAATATTCCTCACCATTATTTGCATTCTTGATTAAAGTTTCCCGTTTGGACAGAGAGCGGGCGCTCTTAAAAAGCAAGATGCATATATGTGCTTGGGGGTGCTTGACGATGGTGTTCTACGGTATCAGTGAGAAAAGAACGCTCGATGAGCAGAATGCAAAATATATGGATTTGAAATCTTGATGGGGAATGATAAGGATGTACGGACACAAGGAAGTCATCCTACTTTTGTTGAATGTGATTTTTTTATTTTTTTACTTTACTTTAGCACTGCAAGGATATAATATTATGAAAATAGTGTGTTTGGTCCCCTTTCCAACTGTTTTCTCATCGAGATGGTTTCTCTGCGTGTATTTGTATGTTTCTATGTCTGTGTGCATGGGTGTGTTTGGGTGGGGGGGGGGGGGGGGGCAAAGAAATACCTCAGCGGTATGGGTAAATACCCTCTTATCTCATTTTAGATAATGAAACTGTTCTACTCGGTCTCTAAGTATTTTGCTTGCGATTTGTTATGAAGGAAAACATAATAACAATATCAAGTTGTGTTTCATTTTACTTATATTTTATTTGTCTAGTTTCAGTTCCAAAAGGTGCATGTCAGTCCAGCCCCTGCCACCATCACGGTATGTGCCTCGACCGACCGGCCATGGACGGCACACCATACACCTGCGTGTGTACTGCAGGATACGAAGGGCTTAGGTGCCACATGTGTAAGTGAACATCATGGATGATGATGATGATGATGATGATGACGATGATGATGATGATAATGATGATGGTGATGATGGTAACGATGATGACGATGATGATGATGATGATGATGATGATGATGATGATGATGATGATGATGATGATGATGGTGATGATGTTGATTGTTATGATGACCCTGGTGATGAGGAGGATGAGAGAAGGAGGATGTGAGGGTCAATGAAGAGCATGAGAATGATGATAAAGATGATGATGACGAAGACGACGACGATGATGACAACAATGATAATATTTGTTATGATGACCCATGGTGATGAGGAGGAGGAGGTGAAGGTTGACGACGACGATGCTGAAGATGATGATGATGATGATGACGACAATGATGATGGTAATGATGATGTTGATGATAATGATGATGGTAATGATGATGTTGATGATAATGACGAAGACAAAGAAGGAGAAGGAGAACATTATGGTTATGATGATAACCCAAGGTGATGATAGCGAAAGGGAAAGGGTGGCAAAATATCACTATTTATATTGCTCAATACTTATTTTCGACCAATGCTCGATTTCTTTTATCGTTATAGCACCGTATTTGGAAGGTGACTTAATCGTCATTGGTCTTGCAGTTTGGTTCCTGGTGTCCTCGTGTCTGCTCTTCGGCATATTTTTAATGTGTTGTAACAAAAAGTAAGTAATATACAAGTTACTAATAGCTTTTTTGAAATAGTCAATCTAATAACTCGGTGGTATAGAAATGACCGTTGCCCGAATCGATAGCTGAGGGGAGTGGTCATTTTTATACAACCGAGAAAGAAGATTGACCATTTCATTAAAACACATAGGTCATTTTTTAAAATCACCCATCAGGGCCCTGTTTCATAAAACTTTTGCAATTCTTGTAAGTGTCCAATTATTGTAACTACCATGGCAACAGCTGCAATGATCCATGCTGATTGGCTGTTGACCTATACTATATAGTTACAATAACGGGACACTTACAACAATTGGGAAAGTTTAATGAAATGGGGCCCAGTATCGCGGATTGCATGAATCTAAAAAATGCTTTAACCTAATAATTGATTTCGAGGCTGGAAAAACGACGCCTTGATCAAACAAGACAGTTTCAATCTATAAACAGACTTATTGATAGGGAATGTAAAATGTCAAAAATGTAAAAATGAAACGCAAATGTATTTGAGTGTTTGTTTGATTGTCGTTGTTGTTATTGGGTGATACATATTTATTATTTTAATCATACATCTATGTTATGTTTTCAATCATTTATCAATACCCATATATCCACTCTCTTCAATGACTGCCATAATTATAACTCCAAAAATTATAATTGCAGAATGAAGAAGCGCAGACTGAAAATGAAGTTGCAGGAGGAGGATATGCCAGCTGAGAAACTTTTGGCGAAGGTCGTACCCCACATCGACACTGAGCACATCATTGTGAGCGATGACGAAGAAAATGCGCCGTTACTCACGAAAGTCCATCATGGCGGCCCAACCGGAGGAAAGAAAATGGTAGCCTTCAGGGGCTTTCCAAAACTAAAGTCACGGGTGACCGGGAAACAGTCGTCAACGCTGCAAGAGAAAAGCGCAAAGACTGGAAAAGAAACCGCGCCGGTGAAGAAGAATCCCAAAACTGCTTGGCTTGAAGCAGTGGCTGAAGTGCAGAATAAATCCGACAGGTTCCAGAATATTCCCGCAATGGCTCGGATGCTAACCGTGGCTAAGAAGAAGACGACTGCGGAAACTCGTATTCAGTCAAAAAAGCGCGGTGAAAACCGCAGCGAAAACAACTCGAAGGCGTTGGAGAACTTCAGCAGCGGTAGTAGCGATGTAAACAGTGACTCAGAATCACATTCCTGGACCAGCGAAAAGTTAGAAGATGAACTAAATTTGAATAACTGCAATGCTCTCCTGAACGAATCCCGCCAGAATGGCCAAAGTCATCTTCAAAATGACGAGGTAAAAAGAGGCTGCGAAGACTTCCTCAATCATACCGTCCCTTCGTCCGTGGATCTTGACGAAACGAATACGTCGTCGATGGTCGGGAACGATGAATCGTTCTTGGAGATATCGACGGACGACTACCGCAATTTCCAAGTCGCGAACGCATTTTCGATGTTTAGAAATGGCTCTCCCGCCTCTTCGGAGAGACTTCACGCTGAAATAAAACCACATCTGTTGACACCGGAATGCGCTGCTATGGACTCCTTTCCAAAGAACCCCTATGATATCGATATCAACAGAGAAGAATGCTACGCGGGATACTCTGGGTCTATGAAGTGCAACCATGAAGGAAACGGTGAAACACATGGACCAAGAAGCCCTCAATTTAGCTCCGTTAGTCAGGGAGTCGGAGAGTTGGACAACAACCTCATGGCCATGCCGGCGACGCCACCGCGGGGCAGATTAGCGGCTCACATCAGTCTTCCGCCTTCGCCATGTCCATCATTGAGCCCAGCACGTCCTCAACGCCCGTGCCATCCGAACCTGTTACTCCACCAGATGCCAACGTACCAGGAAGCACCAGTACATATTGTGGAGCCTGAGCAGCAGCAGTACCGCGAACGGAAGACACCGTTCTCTGTTAGGTCTCCCATAGCTGCAACTGCAGCTGCTAGATATGGTCAACATACGATATCTCCTGAACAATCCATCTTTACCCAAAGAGAACAAGAGCATTGGCGTGTTGCCAGACCAGTTCTTGAGAACGATCTAGATAGACCACAGCCATGTCAGACAGAGTCAGCAGCAGCGGGTGCCTCAATTCGTTCCCTTCAAGGATTCGAAGACCAAATGCAAGACAACAATCATGTGGACACTCGAGAACGTTGCGAAACTGGAACAACCTTTGACAAGTCGTGTGGAGACTGCTCGAATTCAGACAGCGTCACCAAAGGCGACTTGGAGAAATCTTACAGATCACCGCATGCAAGGAGAACACTTTTCTCAGACTTCAGCCCCGGAAATTCTTCATGTCCAAATAGTAACATTGATGGTGTTGAGAAACCAAACCCCCTGCATGAAGAATTAAGGACAGGTCGACAATCACCGGCAATGTACGCCACTAGAATGGCGCAGGAACTAACGCGCGGTCTAGCCCAGTACACGGACGCACTGACGCATGTCTATGGCCCCTCTGAATCTATATAACACTTGACCTGATGATCATTTGAGAGAGAATCTTATCCCTATGATTCACTTCCACACCCTCAAACTTGTGTAACGTATACATATGACACAACATTGGCGCAAGAATTCACATGCGGGGTAGTCCAGTATGTACCCGACTAACCGGTGGACTGGTGCGTCTTTCTTCGTCTCCTCTAGACACATGGCCTGACCACTATTCGAGAGAGATTACGTTCAAACTTTCAAACATGAGCGATGTATGCCACAAAACTGGCGCAAGAATTCACTCGCGAGGTCGTCCAGTACACGGTCGCACTGGCGCATCTATATTCGACTTCCTATAATGGAGACGACACCTGACCTCATAAGAAGAGGTCTCTTGAGCAGTGAAGCTCTGCTATGAGGGTCGTGTGTCAAGCTTATTTTTTGTCCAGTGAGACCTTTTAATTCCCCCTCTAAATCAGACGCCACTATACCCCCTTCCCACCCTCGCTCCGTTGTAGGGAAATATCGGGAGTGAGTGATTTGGTGCCAGAGTTCCCTTGCCTGAAGTAAGTCGTCCGCCCCATCTGGCTTATAGCCAGGCCTTTTACAAGTCCTCGCGTCTGAGATGAATACATCGCAGGAACAACTGGCGAACGCGACTAACATATATTATCAGCGTCAAAGCTTTGCGTCTGAGCTGTATACATGGCAGGAACACCTGGCGAACGCGACTAACAGTAACACCCAAGCAGCGGACTCACGTCACGGCTGCATGCTCCTCCTAGCTGTATCATCAGTCGGCTGTATGCTCCTCCTAGCTGTACGAGAGTCGAGCACCAGTCATATCTGACATTCACAAGACCGAGAGGCCTTGTCAAAAGTTTCTGTCTGGGAGTGCGATCTAATCCTGATGTTAAACTGTTGAACTGTCGTGTAAATAAAACAATATTCAATTTCCAGGTAAGAACCGCCAATGATTATTTAATTTCAATTGAAGCACACCCACCAAGTCTTTATAAAAATAGATATATCATATGAATGACCCCATGACCATCCGCCTATTTTACAGGGACAAAATGCAGTACCGTAAAATTTTTATTTGGGAAAATTCATCCGCAGTGAAAATCAAATGTCTCATAATCATAAGTTGCCAGCTAAATAATGATTTGTGTGATGACATGGCAAAGTAAGCAACAGTGTTGGCCGTCATTATGCTTCCCATTAATCCTAGATATATTTGATTGTGTCTACTTTTTACTTAGATCTAAGATACAATGGCTAGGCGGGCGTGGTATTTTGCGTATAAACTTCAGCATGATTATATTTAGTTTTCTATTACTTGATACATTATTTTATCTTTCGAAACCTTTTGTTTTGGCTTTTCGTTATACTATTGAGAATAAATATGCAGACATTTTCACACATTTTTATATTTCGCTATAAAAATGAATTAAACATCCGGTCCATCGATGTATTTTTGATGCACCACTCGTGCAACACA
Source organism: Echinarachnius parma (assembly GCA_037951105.1). Lineage (NCBI taxonomy): Eukaryota > Metazoa > Echinodermata > Echinoidea > Clypeasteroida > Echinarachniidae > Echinarachnius > Echinarachnius parma. Next base: position 126,120 of record JBAMJV010002870.1, on the reverse strand, counting down.
AACATGACGTGAATGTAACAAAAGAGGGCGCTAGACTTCTGTCCGAGATCAGAGCGGTTCTTGCCAAGAGAGGATAAAGACGATGACAATAATGATGGAGAAGAAGATGATGTCGATGATTATCATGTTGCTGAAGATGATGATGGTGATCAGGATCAGGAATATGCGATGGTGATCAGATCGTTGGCCAAGATGGTGACGATTATGCTAGTTGTGGAATGGTGATTTATGATGATGAGATGATTGGTGATGATGACGGATGATTGTGATTTTTTATGATAAAGATTTAGATTAATTGTGATGATGATGATGATGATGATGACGATAATGATGATGTGATTGATGATGATGATGATTGTGATGATTTTGCTGAAGATGATGCTACTGCTGATGAATGTGATTATGATAATGCTGATGCTGATCGATGATAATGACGAGGATATTAAAGGGATAGTTGAGTATTGGTCAAACTTAACATTAAAGGGTACCACCACCCAAAAATAATATTCTTATTAAAGAAAGGTAACATCTTTAGTATTTCATTCCATCAACAAGTTCACAAAAATATGTTTCCAGAAAAAAAAAGAAAGAAAATTGGAAACGCATCACCATTCTAAAGCATGCGTTCATGCGGTCTGAATTGCGTAGACTGCGATGCGTGCGGTGAATTGCAATGTGTGCAGAGCGAACGAATCGCCCGGCCGGGAATCTATTGTCTACAAACGTACGCGTGAATAGCATTGGCGCACTCGCAAATGGTTGGCCCGTATGGAACCAGGAAATAGCAGTGGTTCCGTAAGTGGTGGAAATTAATTGCTTTGTTTATGAATTACACAACCCTTTGCAAATTGTTGGGTATCTATTTGATATCACAAAACGGTACCAAAACAATTATAATAATGTGTTGTTCTTTGCCCGGTGGTCCCCTTTAATAACTAAAACCTGCACCATTACGGTACAAAATAATAGTTATCCAGGGGCGTCGATCACGGGGGGGATGGGGGGGATATATCCCCCCCCCCCCCCCCCCCCAATATTTGAGGTGGGGGGGATGGCCTGTATTATCATCCCCCCCAATATTTGGGAGGGTAAAAAAAATAAAATAAAAAGTATACTGGCGCATGTAATTGTGGAAGAGACTACTATCGTATGTCTTATTCCTCCATAAGCAAAAGAAGTGCGATCCGCCCTTTGGTTTTCTGCAAACTTGATTTCATTAATTGTGTTTATTTATAACACGGTAACTCAGAAACAAGTTTATAAAACGTGAAATTGATGCCTTAGGTATGCTCCAGATTGCACAATTTCAAGCCCCAAAATGCAAAAGCTTCCTACCGTGGGAGGGGGGACACCCCCCTCCCACCCCCCCCCCCCCCAGGCGCGGATCTCCGGGTGGGGGGGGGGGGGGGTGGTCTAGGGGGTTTAAATCCCCCCCTTGGGCTGCCAAGTGAAAGTGTGATGTGCATAGAAAAACGCCATTGTGTCCAGACCCACACAGTATCCGTATCGTCACTGGGTCAACCCCCCCCCCCCCTTAGCAAAATAGCCCCCCAAAAATCGCCTCGCCGCTACGCGGCTCGTGGACGATGCTCCGCATCGTCATTGGGTCAAACCCCCCCCCCCCTTAGCAAAATAGCCAAAACAAATCGCCTCGCCGCTACGCGGCTCGTGGACGATGCTCCGCATCGTCATTGGGTCAAACCCCCCCTCTTAGCAAAATAGCCAAAAAAATCGTCTCGCCGCTACGCGGCTCGGACTTCGCCGCTTCGCGGCTCGTGGACGACGCTCCGCATCGTCATTGGGTCAAACCCCCCCCCCCCTCTTAGCAAAATAACCAAAAAAAAAATCGCCTCGCCGCTACGCGGCTTAGACTTTTTTTTTTTCATACAAAATTGTGCATTTAATGTTTTGTTAAAATAATGATTCAATAGAGATATCATCAACAACTTTTTAAAAACCTATTCAGATTTTTTTCAAAGTAGTCTTTAAGCATTTAAAAATATTTTTCTAAAAAGTCAAAATATCCCCTGGTGAAGAATTTTGGAATAAAAATATGTTTATGGATATTTCAGCCGTTTCTGAACCGATTTTGTTCAAATAAATTTATGCTGTCATTAAAATGGTATGTTATTTCAAATTTGACTGTCAGTTTTTCATTATCTCACAAAAAAATATTTTCTGAAGTGCCCCCCTATACCTACCAACACTCAACTATTCAGCGTTATGCAATGGTGCTCGGATGATTATGATGATAATGGTGATTATGATGATAATCAATGACGATGATAATAATCAATGACGATGATGATAATTGCAATTGATGATGATGATGGTGGTAATGATGATGGTGATGATGAGGAGGAGGATGATGATGGTGATGATAATCAATGACTACAATGATGATGATAATTGCAATTGATGACGACGATGATGATGGGAGGAGGAGGATCGATGATGGTGATGATGACGACGATGATGAGGAGGATCGATGATGATGATGATGATACTGATGAGGGAGGAGGATCGAGTTGATTATGATGATGATGATGATCTCGAGGAGGATCGATGATGATGATGATGATGATGATTATGATGATGATGAGGAGGATTGATGATGATGATGATGATCAGTGATCGATGATCGATCGATGATGATGATGGTGATGATGGTAAGGAGGAGGATCGATGCTGATGATGACGATGATAAGGATGATGATGAGGATGATGATGGCAACTATGATGATGATAATGATAAAGGAGGGGATGTTTTAGTTAACTGTCTTATTACAGAAAGCGGGAGAAAAATGAAGAAAACTACAGAAAATTACCTGAAACAACCTCTTTTCATCAGCTTGAACCGTACACTACTGTAACAGAAGGACATAACTCATTTCTCCGTACTACATACATGTACACGATAACGCTGCAAATGGCACAATAAGAGTTCGTTTACCAGTCTCACTCAGCCGGCTAAAGGTCAACCTACTGTGTACTGGATTTGCATAGACTTCTTCTATGTACTTTATACATACGTACGTATAGTAATGGATGGTTACTAGAGCAGTGCAGTATTTTGTGCAGTGGGGGCGAAGAATGCAAATTTCTACCGGTTTTCGGGCAGATAAATCTGGATTCTAGTAGGAAAATGAAGCAAGAACGTTTAACAAGACACGGGATGAAATGAATAAGGTATGTATCTTGGTAATTTTTGTACATTTGATGAGTTTATTATCCCCGCAAATGACCAAATTGACATTATCGTGATTATTAACACTGACAGTGACACAGCGACAGTTCAGTGCACATCTCGTGAATGAAACGAAAGTAAGGCAACTGAAAGGCTGAATTTGAAATGCACGCCCATCACTTCATCAGTTGCTCAACATTTAACAGTTTAACACATTTCCTTTGATATCATGTAATTTATGATTTAGACAAGTTTATCGTTTATCTTAAAGTCTGACCCTGTGTCTGTATGCGTCTGCGAGTCTGTGAGTGTGAGTGTGACTGAAAACTGATTGGACCATTTACGTCTTTAGTAAGATGTGGTGTGGGTGTGGGTTAGACTTAGATTGATAAATCTAACGTTTTCAGAGCCTCTTTTACATTATCGTGATTATTTACTGTCTTAATTCTTGTTATAGTATGTCGGCCCTTTCTAACGTACGTTAGATTGGACGATAGACACACTTTGTGCGGGGCATACCCGCGAAACTTGGAGAGAAAAGTTACTTCCGGACAGGCTGGCGAACAGGTGAAAAAAACAAGGTTTTAAAATGTAAGACATATTGATATATTAAGATCAGGCTACCAAATATTGCCCGTTCCGTAATATGGCCCCCCTGTTTATCAGCTGATTAAGCGCATTAACAAAGATAATTTCGCGCAGTGTGTTTCATTTCCTTATCCTTTTCCTTTGTTGTTATGCGCACTATTAAGACTAGAGTCATTGCGCAAGTAAAAACTTATCTTTTGCGCGCTCACAGTCAAGTGTGTACAAATGAATGGGAAATTTGTTTGCACAGGGAAATAAATGACATTGTTTGAGAATCGACTCAGATTCGGCAAATTTTTCACATTTTATTTATACAAATCTTTTGTGGATACATAAATGTAATCTTGAGGATTTTACGAAAACTTTGATGGCACTTTCATTGGAAAAAGTTTATTATTTTTTAAAGAAAACAGACTTAAAAAAAAAGGGGGGGGGGCCACATCTGCAGTGGGCCGCTACAAAATATTTCAGAGAGCAGGTACAAAAAGTGTAGTTATTTACGACTTATTTGCCAATCAGAACTCAAGTGAATCCATGATTTCTGTGGGCAAAAAATAGTCAGAACGCAAAACATATATTATACAATATGCATGCTTCAGAACATTTGTGCAACGTGTAAACAAAAATGTAAACATGTTCAAAACTTGTAAACAAAATGTTCAAAACGTGAAACAAAAATGACAAAATGTTCCATGTTTCATATCTCACTCATACAAAAGTTCTTCTGAACTATGCCCCAGGTCATTTTTTTACTTGCTGAGCCCTGCAAGGCCTGCAAGTAATGTACCTGACTACCCGGTTAATTCCATCAAGGTGGTGCCTTTGCCTTTGGGCATAACTTAGACAAATTTTCTCCCCCAAATGAGTTGCTTTAATCCTGAAAAATGAAATTGGTTGATTTTGCTCTGTTTATTAGATGTGAGGATTTTGCCCTAATACGAGTTGATTTGGGGTTTTGGGCCTGCATTTTGGTGTTTTCATTTGTTTTCCTTGGAGGGGGCTGCAAGGCAAGCCCCTAGTTTTGTAAGCCGTTGGCAGAAAGTGGTAATGATAATGATGCACAGTGTTAATGAAGGATAATTCATTGCTACCCTTATCTTTCACCACATTTTTATGATGGAGATTGTCTTTCTCGCAACATACTGCTGCGGTCTAAATAGTCAACTTGCAAGAATTGTTTTCTTTATTTGATATATTGCTACATATTGCTACATTTGTATTGATTTTGAGGGTTTACTTTTTTTATTTCAGGAGATTTATTGCGCTGAACTTCGGTTAATTTGCTTTAATTTCTTTACTGGTTCTATTTCATCTCTACAGTTACAGCTTGTAGTTGTACACAATTTTATAGTAGAACTATATTAGAAAGTTTGAAGTATGTACAGCTAGCGATAATTACAAAGGAGATTTCTACTGGCACGACAGTATAAGGCTTGTCATCACATGCAGGTAATAATTTTAATGATCGTCTTAAGTTCTTAACCCATTCAGAACTGGTCCCGTAAATATTCTGGCTTGAGTCAATGAATACATATCTTTAATGGGTTAAATTATTATGTTGAGATGGTATTCCGTTTATTATATTTATATTTCGGTCATTGCAGTGTGCTACGAAATGACAGTTAAGGAATTTTGTAAACAAAGATGTTCTTGAGAAGGTAGTACCAGTAATTTTAATAGCAACTTATTGATCTGTCGTCGGTCATAAGTGTCATCTCTAAAAGGATTAACATTAAGTGAAACGGTATCAGCTTAACAATTCAACAGTGTTCACGTTCTGCTCAGCTTATCTAAGCTAAGAAGCAGAAATATCTTTGTTGTGTTAATTTACAAGTGGACAGAGAAGAATAAAAGTAAGTTTCTTGGTATTTATTCATTTCATTTTGTGTTTTTTTTTTCTGAAACAGTCCGAAGAAATATGTAAAGGACTTTATTATAAATTTGACAATACCTTGTGACATACATATATTCTCATATTAATACATTGTGCAAGTGTAAGTATGCACTATGGAATGGGAATAAAAAGCTATATATTTATTTTTTATTCATTGGATTTATGTACACATACATGAGCATTTCATTTTCCCACTGAAAATCATGAAAGATAGTGAATTATAAATGTGTGAGAAAATAATATCCTGTACAATAATGAATGGACTTCTGTTGACCTTTTTGTGTACACTACTAGTGCAGAATGTTCATTCATTGCAATGTTGGGTAAGGGTGGAACAAAATTGATTTTCCAGTGGTACAGTAGTTGCTCTGTTCTCAGACTTTAGAATTGTAAAAACTTAGCAGAATTATTACCTATTTCAATCATAATTTGCATTTTTGCGCATTCCTAATTATTTAATTGTGAGCACTTCAAGGTACAGTACTGTAAGATATGATGTGCATAATCGTTGGGGTTCAGCTAATTCAGAAAGCAGCCCTGAACTCCCAATCAATTAAGATACTGCGCAAGTCGTTAATTTTCACTGATCAAGAAGTGCACCATTACCCAGAGCTGATAATGAGGATTTGCCAATTAAGCACAGAGTCAGAGTCATATAACTTGAGAAGCATTTCAGGTGTTTGAACCCTATGAACTACCTGAGAGTGGGAAGGAAAGGTCATTGCTGTTTCTATTTGTCCTGTACATGTAGTGAAATGGGTAATTGTTCATAACCGACCATCTTGGGTCAAAAGTGTGATTATCATTTTTTTTTAAATTTCAGCTAACAGGCTGATCGCATCAAAGAAGAAGCATTCCTAGCATGTTCTAAATGCAGTAGAAACAGAACCTGTAATAATGACCTTATTTTTTCTACTAACAACATTAATTAGAGAAATTAAGTAAAATACTAGATTGTCCTATGAATATTAAGGTTACTCGAAAACTGCCTGTTTTTTGGTGACAGTTTTACAATTTTAGAATTAACCAAAATACGTACAGCTATTTTCCCAAATTGAAAAAAAAAAGATGACTTGATTAAGTGCACTGAACACCAATGACCAACATCAGTTTTAAGTCTAAAGTTCAACGCACAATTAAACTACAAACAAATTGAAATTATGGATCGGCATGAATTGCTATGCACTTGCAATTACATCCCTGAATTACATTAAGTTCTATTAGGGGCTATTAGTTCTGGATGGACCTCTCTCTACTGTCTACCCAAGATGGAAGTAGCCGGATTTATAACACACCTGATTATTTAATCATCTCCGGATTTCCTGTGGCCGATATGTGAAATTAATAACTCATCAGAAGATTTCCTTGGGCGCTTTGATGTGTCTTGCAGGTGTTTGGCGGTTGGCATTTTTGAATCGCCGTTTTTTTTTTTTGGGGGGGTGGGGGGGACTTCTAGCTATTTGAGCCACGTTTATCTTTTGCACTGGTTTCCCCTAGTCGAATATATCACAAATAATACGTCAATTATGGCCAGTGTTTTCATTAGCTTTCATGTTTACAGTTACCACGTTGTTGCAACTATTCGCAATGGCAATGATATGATTCATTGATCAATAATTCATCATTCGTGATGTTGTCGATAAAGTGATGATGATGATGGCGATCATTGTAATGATAATAACAACACTAGCAATAAACGATTAAAATGATGCTCATGATAATCATTATGACAATTAAAGACCAATAATTCATCAAAAAATGTTTGATACAACTCCTTTGGAATTGTAATGATAATCAGAAAGAAGAAAAAAACCAACTAGAATTTTATACAATTATTCTCATTCAAAGTCTGTATCATGAATGAATTACAATTTTCATATTTCAAAACAAAACATCCATATTTTCTATCCAACATCTGGCTGCGCCATTAATTAAAAAAGTCCATCCATATTTATAAACTGAAACGTGTGATTTTCCCCACAGATATATATCTGTAATTAATTCTTCGCAGCTTCACCCCTGTTCCGTTATTAATTATCGCGGTGAATTCCAGAATAGAAAGGAATTTGTTGACATTTGGGATTGCGCCGTTTCCCCACATTTCACCATAATCCATGGAAGCTTTTGCCAGGATTATACGACAAGTGTACACGCCTGATTATAATGAAGCGCTGTATCAAGCCATTTAAAGTGATGTCGAATTCAAATGCGCCATCCACATAATTTGTAATTTTGCAAGAAAATATTACTGCAGAGTATAGTTATTAAGCCCTTGCACAATCATCAATGTTTATCAATGTTTACACCAATAAGCATATCAATGGAGGAGGGGGTGTGGTGGGGGGGGGGGGGGGGGGGAGGGGGTGGGCATTTGGCGAAATGTATAATTCAAATGTGGTATAATAGCTTCAAAATTTTTTTTTTTTTTTTGTTCAAATTTTTAAAAAGTTTCCCCACATTTTATGCTCTAAATTTGTTTTAATATCCAAATACCAAAAAGTCTGTGCTGCACCATTCAATGTCGGCTATGTCACTCCTACCCCCCCCCCCCCAAGTTTTTGCTCAGTACTCTAGTTATTGGATGCATCTTGATAATCAGACCATATATGTGACATTCACATTTTTTACTCCCTGGGGAGTATTCCAGCCTGCTACCTCGGACACATTATAAATCCTCCCTTACCATAAATGTATGATTTCTAAGTTAAATTTGAAGTCAATTTTCAATTTCATGGATGCCTTTTAATTTGTTACAACAAATAAGAGCATTTTGGCACCTAATTTAATTTTGAAGACTAAATTGGCTGCGCTAGATTGAGTGACACATGGAACTGTGTCAAGAAACCAGTCTTATACATGTCGCAACTTGTATCATTGTTAAATGGGATAACAAATTAAAAACTTGAAATTTGCTATTAGTTTTATGTCAACTTCATGGATACTTTACATTTTGTTACAAATGGTTGCATAATTACTCAACCTAAATATCTGAAAAGTCTGAACATTGATAACTTGTGTCAATGTTTGATGGGAAAAGAAATTAAAAACTTTAATTTTTTAAAATTTATTTTTTCTATTTATTTTCTGATTTTAACAAAAATGTCAACGTTCGTATCTGGGCTTTTATTGAAATCGCAAAGGCCCCCTTACGTAGATTTGTGTGTACTGTTTTCTTTTAATTGTTGAAAACAGGCAAAGATGTGATTTTTATTCTAAAAAAAATTATTTAGCCTGCTTCAAGTTTGAAAATTAAAATGAATGGTTATATTTATTCAATTTTAAATATTTTAGGATTAAGGTGATTTTTTTTTGGTTAGGTCTTTCAAACGTAACGAAACACAAGGATAATTCACACACGCACGCGGAAATTCTGCATAGAGCTCCTGTACTTTAAATGCGTGCGTCACAGGCTGTGCCGTAAACGTACGCGTAAAGCCAAAATGTTGGTACAATCTTCCGAAAAACCTGGTTACGTCCGTTGCTCCATGGGCTAACTACAAACTCCCTTATTAGATCGAATGACACACACAAATCGGATTGTGTCAAGACAATAAGAAATCATTCATCTAAACAGGGTCTCATGTGTGCCTTTCATTTCATTACAAACTGTTGCAGTTTCGCAACCCTTTTTTATCTGAGAATTTCTTGGAATAGCCTGAACTAGATTGAATGACACACACAATTTTGACTTGAAATCATTCTTATAATCATAATAATAATAATGTTTGCGATTTATATAGCGCCTGATATATTTGATAACGATCTCTAAGCACTTTACATTATTAACCCCAGTCATCGGACACACACTCAAATTCAATCCGCACGTTCTGCACTTTCTGCTCCCTTGGGAGCAATGCATTCTGGCAGCCGTATGGCGCAAAGTACAATTGCATGTACGTTCCACTCCTACCGGGTCCCCTTCTATCAAGGAGTTATTTTGCATGTTGAAACTTGTACTAAAGTGTGATAAGAAACATCCACACTTTCGTTTTCCATTGAGTTAAACGTGATGAAGAGAGTGGCCTTCTGTAAAGTGGATTGCGAAATGGAGCAAAGTTTGTTCAGGCAGAGCTCAACCCCCACTGGCCCAAACTTTATCTCGTGTAGTCTTCTTTCAAAGACCCCAGACGTTTTTGCTGCGTAATTAATGGCTGCTTTCATCACCAAAAATAATCCATCTCATTGTGAAATAGGTTACTAATTGTAAGCAACAGAAACACATATTTTTAAAATGTATACATGTGAGGAACTGCAGGAGATTTAAATTATCTTCGAAAAATTTGCAAAGCAAAGTACGTACAGTTGTGTATAAATCTGGATTACTGTAGGTGTTAAATTGATTTTTAAGAAGGCTCTTGGAGACAGGATGCATGTTAGTATTATAAGTTTTATAACATTTGAAGGAAGAATTTGATATCTCTTAAATATAAAAAGTAGTCGCAAACTTGATAAAATTTCTTTGAAAAGCGATGTCCATGTAGCCAACTCGTAGGGTCTTACGCAGGTAGACTAGTCGCTAGACCCATGGTTCAGAAATTATGCACCCTTGGTCTAAATTCCTGGCATTCTTCTCGGATCTGTCATGTCTATTGTTACCTTTGTGAAATTCCCACAGATTCTTTTATGCATGGATGGGGAAGGGCCTTCGGTCCTTTATGCCCCAGCACACTCAATTGTAAATACTACAATGGTCTGGATGTCTTGGTACTTCTGAAAGGACTCGAGACAAGTAGCAGCGGTTTGGTGGTCGCATTGGGGGCGATAATCAGCGAATCTGTAATGACTTTTCAGTTTTATGTCATGTTGCAGGCATTTCAATTTTGCAATATACAAGTGTATTGATCATGTTGTTGTTTTGTTTTTGTTTTTTTACATTGAACATCGGGAACTATTGAAATGGGTTTTGTGGTTTTTGTGTAATGAATATGAATAATGCATGTTTAATAAAGTATTTTTTTATTGTGGCTTAGATAATTACACAAGACTGTAGTACTAGTGAACTGTACTGTAAGGTCATAACCAAAGGCAATGCTAGAAATTAACCTTTTTGCCTTGTGGCCCAGTCGGGCAAGTAAAAACAAGATTGTTCAACTTTGAGTGGCCCGAAACCTAAATCTGGTGGCCCCAATCAAAGAAAAACTTAACAAATTATGTTAAATTTGGTTGCCCGAATGGGCCAGCAGAATTTAGGATCAATGAAATTTGGTGGCCCGGACCTAATTTTTAGTGGCCCCGGGCCAGCGGGCCTATGCTAATTTTGAGCACTGCCAAAGGCAATAAAATGAATTCCAAACAGGCGAAGAGTTGAACTCGGAACAAAATGTAATGAGATCTATCTTTACGAGTCAAAGTGTATTGCCAATTTAAACTCCATTTCTTCAGTCGTATAAGTTGAGAAGCAACCATGTTGTATATATTGTAAAATATGATATCTAGTGAGGAAATATGTTTGATAAAATAAAATGGAAAAAATAAGTAATTGATTTGAAAGGGAAAGAGCAAATGAATAAGAGAAATGGGAAGTAATTTGTAAGGTAGTAAATAACTGACGGCTATAAAACTTGCTCAGAAATGAAAGGAAATCATAAAGAAATGTGATTTGTATTTTATTGTCCGGAAATCACATTGATTTGAAATAGCCCGTAAAAATCACTCTACCAAATTCAGAAAGGAAAAATAATGCAGTTAAATGCATGTGAGACAGGTTCACAGATCTATACATTACATACACACAATAGGTTGTTCTTTATTTGCTAACTTGGCAGAGGCCACAGTCATCATCAAGCTTTTATGCTTACGACATGTGGTCTCCTGCTTTTTCCTTTGCAAGAAACCTACTAAGCATTACATAAGATATCCATTCTCCCCCTTTTTTTTCTTCTTATTTTATATTATGCAGATTATTTTCACGTTGGATTGGCACTAATTATTATATTTGTTTTTGCTTGTATTTTAATTAGAAACATATTTTGTCAAACTTACATGTTACTCATTTTATATATTTGTATGATGTTTCTTTGTATTGATGTGAAAAAGTGGAAATAAAATAAACAAACAAACAAACAAACAAATATAAATTGATACACGTGGTGTGCGCATCTGATCCAGCAGTTTACACAATTATCGTAACAAAATATACGGTACCGCATTTCCAGGTGCACTAACCGCCCCCTCACTTTGGATCTTCAGTGGAAAAAAAAAATGGTTCTGTGCCGAGGATGAGAGTTTTTTGCCTGTAAAATGATAGGCCGAAAACAATCAAAACATTAAAATCCTTAATAAAATAAAGATAAAGTTCAGTAAATAGATTGTGCCTCCCCCCCCATTAATAATTTGCGTGCCCCCAAATCGGTTTCGACCAAACTACACCACAGTCAGAATACATGCATTAACATATAGATTACGAGGTCCAAACGAAAAAATAATAAAGTATGCATATATACATAAATGTACAGTGAAACAAGGCTTGTTCAATCATAATCATATCCATACATGTAATCTGCGTAATGACATGTACAATATTATACACATGACATGTATCTTTTAATTCATAATTTCACAGCCGGCCTTGAGTGAATGGAGGCATGCTCACACTCTCAAGGTCGGTCGCTCGTCCAGTCGCACTCAATTACGCTGCCCTATAAATAGATCTTCTAGCGAGAGAGAAGGGGAGAGCACTTCAATTAAAACCGGACTTCCGATCGCGTCGACTTCCGATTGCTTTCGCTTTCGCTCCATCGCACATCCGCGTCCATCCACCTCCCATTGATAAATCAAATTGCTTTAAAGCGATCCATTATAAACCATCCGTAAGATTTTTCCCTAAGTGATATTTGAGACTTCATTCATACATCAATGTTATTGTAGGGTTGTTCTGGATGATGTGTGATAGTTTCATAGATAGAAAAGGAAGTGAAAAGGGTTGAAAATTAAAGGCAGATTTGATCACCTACTGCCCATTAATTTTGATTGCACTAGAAAAGTGTTCTAGATATATATTTGTTTGCATTCAATCATAAATATCCATAATTATGGAGACATTTGAACAATCAAAACCAGTTTCATTCTTGTGTTTCCATTCTAGAAGTGATATCAAAGTGATATCAAATCATAGAGAAATGTGAAAACTCCCAAGTGATTTTGGTTATTAAATTTGACAAAGTTAATGGATCCCTTTAATTCACTCCATCTCACATCCACGCTTCCATCCGCCCCCATTGATAAATCAAATTGCTGTTTTACATGTATATAGATGACTGGTTCATTCGCAGTGAATGGATTTTGTAAGAAAAAAACAAAAAAAGCAACAGCAATAACAATATTTCCTGTCTCGTGTCTTCGTCGCTCTCATTCATGAATCAAATTGCTCAGTTTTTGTTTTGTTTTGGGGTTAAAAATACCTACCGACCCATTTTTGGGATCAAATTGCTCAGCCCACTGGTTGATTCATTATTTATGAATGGATTTGTGAAGAAAAAAGTATACACAAATATGAACATACATAATCATGTACATGTACATGTATGTCTAACTATTCATGTCCTTGGACCCCCATTGATAAATTATATAGCTCAGATAACTTGCTGTTTCTCATTGAATGAATACAGCTCTTTTTTGTAGTCTGAAAGAAGATTTAATAATTAAAAAAAATGATACAAGAACACAAAAATATGATTTTTGAAAAATTCATTATTGCGATTTATATATTGCTTTACACATCCCTCATGTACATACATGAGTAGTCTTCATTCAGACCATGTGCATAAAGACTACACACTATAAGTACATTGTAATTTGATGACCAACTGATACATTATAAAATCACTGTAGAACTATCTTAGATCAGTATCGTACAGAAATACCATGACACTCCCCACTCCCTAAAAAATGAATTTGCCATTTGAAATACGAACTCGTGTGTTGCAAAAAATGTAATCCAGGGTTTGAAAAAAAAAGGAGGAAACAAAAATAAGGTTAAATTTATTCATGTGATGAGAAATCTCGCCTACACAGATGTTTCCATGCTTCCCCTACCCCTGTGTTGTTTCTTTTCGGGGGAATCCCCGGCATCTTGTGTATGAGTATGACTCATAATCTCATATTAAGGTACACCGTACAAAGGTCTTTTTTTGTTTCATGAATGTGTACATTTAATAACATCTGACGAATAAAACGATATGAAACTTGGCAGGGGAACTGAGGCACCTAGCTGATCCAATAATACAAATTGATTTCAGTTTATTTATGTACACAAAAGACCAGAAACGAAAGAACTTGTTGCAGTTTTGATATATGCAAAGTATGAGCACATGACAACATACATGTACAATACATACAATGTGTGTCCTGTAGTCGGGGACATGTACTGTATTGCGCAATAGTGAGAGCCCTGAGAAGTGCTAGTGTTGTTTTTTTCGTAAAAAAGCTAAGTACTATCCGTCAATTTTCCCTTTTGGTATCTTGTATTAAAAAAGGATATTAATTATGAATTTGATATTTTTAGGCTTTTATCTAAAAATAAATCATGTGATGTTTACGTTATGAATGGTATATAACAGTCTGCCCGTGTGCCTGCCAGGCAAATTATTCCACCTGAACGATCACTTCTTAAATTTTGAGAAAAGAGAAACAAGGCTTGTAACGGTGTACTTAATATTTGATTTTTCTAAAACTTTAAAAGTACTAGCAGACCCATCTTCAGTTCGAGCGTGACGTTGTGAAATCTGCATTCTTCATCAAAGGTTAGTCATTGCATGATCATTAGTTTTGATAAGAATGTTAAGTTACGTGAGTAATAGGAATACCACCCTACTATTACAGATTTGAGTAAATAGATAAAACCCTGATTCAACAAAATTAACCACAAACCCAAAGAAGTATACATTTCCACATTTTGCTCTTTGCAATATGCCAGGACATGTACTATAATTTATTATTTACACTGTACTATCATATATATATGTATTATATCTTTTCGATAATATGTCTTGACTTGTCTGTTGTTAATCCACAACAATTATATGATCACTGATTTGTGAACATACCACACATTCCGTAGGCTTAGCATTCAATACGTCCTGTGGCTAAAATGAAACTTAAACTACCCATCACTTTGTATTATTTCAGTTTTATTTCACTCCATTAGTTCAAGCCACTCTGTATTCATTGTGACATAGCAAATATTTGGTAATAATAAATAATAGAATAGATTGTTCAAACCATACATGTTAATGGCTGTTGATTTCGAAATAAAATACATACAGGTATGCAGGTATTTACAATGTACGTAAATTGTTTAGGGTATATAATCTACATCCAGTTAAAAAAAGGAATAGGGGCACATGGTACATGGCAATTTAGCCCCTAAATCTCTAAAATAGCCCCTAAAATCACAAAAGTGCCCATCGTAATTAATTATCTATACTCCGCAAAAAAAGAAACTGGACACTTGTATAAGTTGAAATATTTCATACTAATGTACGATAAAGTGTACATGATCATATATCAAATTAAAGGGAATTTAGTCCTCTACATGCAGGGTATAACTTAAAGGTGTAATCGTTCATGCATGAAATGCCATGGTCAATTAACAATAGCAAGGTCTGTTTTCAAAAATAGCAAAACAATGAGGGACCACACCATTCGACTAAAATGATAGTAAGCATTTCACTTAAAACAAGATGAGCGGGGCAACTAAATTATGACATTATTCAACTTTATTGTTATGAACAAACTCTGGAAATACAAATTTGTTAATAAAACAGGGACAGGTTATGAGAGCATTATCATACTGGTCTGTATTACAGGCATGAAGCTTGTCTATTTCATGTGTCCCCTGCAATTTTAACCATAATTACCTAGATAAATGTCATGTTAAAGACTGCCCAAATGTTTGACCAAGGGTGACTTCAGGTTTTGAAGATCTTTGGACTACGGTATAATTCTTGAGAAGAATTTATACCATTTTCATGCTGAAATAAGGGCACAAACTGTGGTTTTGACTAATAAAGCTTTGCCATGGAATTCCCCATTTTGTTACTTTTGGATGAAAATAACACCTATAACGTTCACAATTTGTCTTCATTTATACTCTTTATTGAGATGAAGATAGAAAAGGTCACATTTGTAATGAAAAAATATGCCATCTCATGAATATAGCGTTTTAGATTATGCTTATCAACATTTATATGGTTGCGTGGATGTTCCATTTTTGCTATTTTTGAAAACAGACCTTGGTGTGGTTAATTGACCGTGACAAGTCATGCATGAATGATTTCATCTGGATTTCATGTGAATATTGAAGAGGGTAATTTTATCTTTAATTTGATATACAATATCATATATTTTATCGTTAATGAATACGAAATATTTGGTCTCATACAAGTGTCCAGTTTCTTTTTTTGCGGAGTATATATTGTAGAGTTCTATGGAAAACAATTTTCAGATTGCTTCTCTAATGCCAATATGCTTCAATTTATCCCCCCTAGCTCTCTCTATGGGACAATTGCAAACCCTTTTATTAAACAGAACAAATATAATTATTATGCAACCGCATAGATATGCGAGCTGCGATATGACGTCACTATCGGGATTATAAATAAAGCCTCGTTCCGTCGTTCGTCCTCTGGCAGGTTGAACTTTACGATGTGTGGATAGGAGTGAACATGTTCTAATTCTCGGACATCGATCTTGCGCAATGCAGTACTTGGGTAAAGATGGCAGATCTAGCATCTTGCGTATGTGGATGCATGCTTTTTCCCCTGAAAGAAGAGGGGGTGAAATTAAAATAACAATAGCCCGCTAGCAGATGGCTTGTAGAATTGGCTGCAGACTCGAAGGAAATTCTAAAATAAACTTTATAAAAACTGTATACCAGTTGAAAAAATACCTGGGGAAGGAGCAGGAGGGGGGGGGGGGGGGGGGTGGTAGGCCATTTTAGCATCCAATTTCCTTTTTTAAAGTATGTAAATGTGCATCTTTAGAGTTCAATGCAAACATTTAAAGTGCTATATCGTGGAGGCAAGCTTGACAAGTAGCTCTCCCAAACAAAAATGTTAATTTTTACCTTCTGGCATATATTTTGCATGAAGGGTGTGAAATTAAAATAACAATAGCCCGCTAGCAGATGGCTTGTAGAATTGGCTGCAGACTCGAAGGAAATTCTAAAATAAACTTTATAAAAACTGTATACCAGTTGAAAAAATACCTGGGGAAGGAGCAGGAGGGGGGGGGGGGGGGGGGGGGGGGGGTGGTAGGCCATTTTAGCATCCAATTTCCTTTTTTAAAGTATGTAAATGTGCATCTTTAGAGTTCAATGCAAACATTTAAAGTGCTATATCGTGGAGGCAAGCTTGACAAGTAGCTCTCCCAAACAAAAATGTTAATTTTTACCTTCTGGCATATATTTTGCATGAAGGGTGTGAAATTAAAATAACAATAGCCTGCTAGCAGATGGCTTGTAGAATTGGCTGCAGACTCGAAGGAAGTTTTCATTGTACTACCTGATTAGCTTAAATTACCATAAATATTGTAAATGAGTGCATTTTTCAAAAAAATGAAATTACCATGGGTGCACATTTTTGTGGTGATCCGGTGTTTCATGGCCGAGTTTGGGGGGGGGGGGGGGGGTGCCCCACTGGCCATAGGAAGACCTCAAATAGCCCAACCTTTTTATGGTTAAGGATGATTTTGAATGAACTTTACAATGTGGACAGCCACTGTATTGACATGCTTGGATGTGGGTATGTCTTGACAAGTTTTGATTGACACCCATTTTTATGATGTGCAGACTATTTTAATTACTCTTTCGTCATTCCCAATGTATACATGTACATCTTGCGCATTGCATCACATAAATACATGTCTCTGTATGTTAAACTGCATTCAGAGTATCCCATCATCTCGAAAATGAAAAGGTGTATTAAAGGAAAACGTAGGATGACATTCAATGAACTTTACAACGTACGGAATGTCAACATTCTCTCGATCTTGTTGCATAGGTCTTGCGCAATACAGCAGTTACATTATGCATTCCATTATTGTGAATGCCACAAGGTGTGAACCGAGCTCTTAGCATGTCTGACGCTGGATGGGATGTTACCATTATAAATTAAAGTCGAAGGGGGACAAAATGAACCACAGTCCGCAGTAGCGTGATGTATGAAATGGTGTACTGAATTAACTTCAGGATATATGCAGTAATACATCAGTTGTAGAGTTTACAAGTGCAAAACAGCATCACATTATTTAAAATGCATTCCATAATCACGAAAGTCCAACTTAAAAATTACACCTAACCCGTTGCTTATGGGAACCGGGTGGGCTATGTACAAAGTCTATGAAGATTTCATAATCTCGAAGGGAACGAGTGAAAGGGGACCACCATGCAAAGAACAACACAGGCTTATATGTTTTGGTACCGTTGTTTTATGTATAAAAAATAGAAGTCCAACACTTTGCAAAGGGTTGTGTAATTCAGAAACGATGCAATTAATCACTAACACTTACGGAACCAAAAGGGCCTTTGGTTCCATAAGCGCCAAACGTTTGCGAGTGCGCCAATTCTATACACGCGTACGTTTGGAGACCATAGAACCACAGAAGACAATAGACCAGTCTTCTGCAGACCCACGAACACATACATATATACTCTATTTAAATATGGTGATGAGTTTTCAAATTATATAATTTGTCTGGAAACCTATTTTTCTGAACTTGTTGGTGGAATGGACTACTAAAACTAAAACTAGTACCGTTTCATTAAATAAGAATATTATCTTTGGATGTTGGTTTCCTTTAATAGCCCTAGAGGCAGTGTAGGGCAAGCTGCATTCTCAATCGTAGCTAGATCTTGCGCAATACAATTGTACATTATGCATTCCATTATCGAGAAAGCCACAAGGTGCTAACACTGCTAACGGAGTTCTACAGCAGCACATGTGTTTTCATTGGATGTATTGATGAGTGGGTGTTGCGCCCACCATTTCTCTCTCTTCGTCTTATTGTATTGCATCTCTCCGTTGTTTATCAATTCTAGTACTCTGATATTAATCAAGATCGACATTTATCGTGAAATTATCATTAAGGCTACGAGTACAAGTGTTCACCGAGAACGACAGCACATGTTTGTTATTGGATGTATACTATTGATAGTGGGTGTTGCATCCACCATATCTCGATCTTCCCATCGTACATGTATACGTACATTGTATCTCTCCATTGTTTATCAAGTGTAGTACTACTTTGAAGTTTATCGGGATCGACATGTGGAATATGTACCCGTTGTTCGTCAGTGCTAGCTACTTTGGAAATTAATCGGCATTGACATTTGTGGTATGTACAGCATATTACATCTATTGTTTACATATACTAGTATATATGCAGTGAAGGATTTGCGCACGTATATATCATGCTGTAATGAGGAGGGGCAACGTTGTACATGTGTACGTGTGAATTAGAATTTCTGTACGTGCTACCAGCTGTTATTTTCTCCTGGAGGACATGTCATGATGTGCGTTGTAGGCACTGACGATGATGATGATGATGACGATGGTGATGGTGACGATGGTGATGATGGTGGTGATGGTAGTGGTGGTGGTGATGGTGGTGGTCGTGGTGATGATGATGATGCTGCTGATGGTGTTGATGACAATGATGATGATGATGGTAATAATGGTGATGATGATGATGATATTTAAGAATATGAATGATGATAATGATGAAATTTATGAATATATTGAATATAATGATGATGATATGAGTATGAATATGACGTTGATGACAGCAATGACTACTTAATAAATACATCATTAGCAAAATGGTGATGATGATGTTGACGACGATATGATGATGATGATGACGACGACTACATCATTAGCAAAATACCAACCTTCCCTTATTTCTCATTGCTCTTTTCTTCTAATTTTGCGACATTTACACACATACACTTCACAACACTCATGCATGCATGGAACACTAAAAAATGTCAATTTCATTGCATATTTGGCTCACATTCAAATTTTACAAATAATGCACAAGGGCAAAACCACACAGCCACAGGTCAATAAATATCATTAAACTCAAATTAAGGATGGTGCAGTGCACAGTTTTCTCACACTTTGACGAAGAGCAGGGAGAAAATAAATGGTTCTAATTTTGTTATTCTGACGTTGAACTTGCATGTTTTTCGAGGTCGCCAGTGACTGAATGCGGCATCATCCCACGCCCACTCCCAGTTGTTTGCGTTAAATTGTGATAAGAGGGGCTGCCATGGTAACCAAATCGTGTTTACATACTTAACTTTTCATAGTAATGCGTGCACACATGTGTGAGTCATATTTTAGGAATACAAAGCTTTCTCATTGGGTATTGTTTCTGGGTAACCATAGAAACAACTATTACGTCTTTTTCCCCCAAAAAGTCATTTCAAGTCTGTTTTCTTGCTGGTTAAATTCGAGCCGTTTTTGAGAATAAATTCACTTGTCATGTTCACAATGCAACTGAAGGGTACGGTAATCCCATTCTTTTTGTTTTGTTTTTTATTGTGTGCTGATCAATTGTTTGTTTGTACCCCCATTACTTATTCTATTTCTTTGGACAGTTACACTAATTGATCTACCTGATTTTATAGCTTGTACAAAAATCAAAATGATCTGAATGTGGCATTTTGCATTCTCTCTAGACCGCCAGTCACAGTATTTTTGTGACCAGTCCTGAATGGGTTAAATTTGCCAGGTGCAAAGTGGCCTCAACAAAGGGCAGGCAAATGCACTAAAGATGTACACAGTGTTTATGTTCTTTTGGATAATAATGCTAAATACTAACAAAAATAATAATATCCTTTTTTTAAAGACTGCAGCCAGCTGTGGGGATCATTTTGTTTTGACCGGCAGGCTGAAATGAGATATTGATTTGTTTTTGTCTCTGCTTCGATATGAAGTCCCATCAGATTTGAAAGCAGGACATCACTCATTTTTTCTCTTTTAACATGATTGAGATTTGTATTATTCATAATAAAAACTTGATATTTAGGTAATTATGTCAATTGATGTATTTTTGTTGCTGCTTCTAAATGAATAAGATTAAGAGTGAAACCACACCGCTGATTGAGGACTAGGTACTGCATACACTAAATTTGAAGGGGGGGGGGGAGCATCAAATTTCCATTTGAGTTGGAATCTAAATGTTGGTGCTTCTAAATACGATTTACTGTATTTTCAGTCAAATAATCAGTGAATTGGTAAACTTGTATTTTTTGCTGCTTCCAGATGAATGAGAGTGAAACCACACGGCTGATTGAGGACTTACTGCATACACCGGATAAGAAGGGGAGCATCAAACTTAAATTAAATTCAATTCAAGTTTGAATGTCAGTATTTTTTCTCAATTTGATTTTCTTATATATATATGTTAATTTTTTGCTGCTTCCAGATGAACGAGAGTGAAACCACACGGCTGATTGAGGACTACTGCATACACCGGATACGGAGGGAGAGCATCGAACTGCCCAGTTACCAACATGTGAGCAGGGAACCCTACGCCCCAGTTGCTGCCAGAATGAGAGAAATAGGTGAGGAAGGGATTTAGTAACATTGTCTAAATCCTCAAAACTTACTTGGAATTCTAGTGGTTCTCTCATACCTTGTCATATTCATATTAACAATAAAAGCACAGGACAAGATATTTACGATTGAAGTGTTCAGATGTTAAACTGTCTACGGGATAATTTAAGCCTTGTACAAAGTAAGTGCAATGAGTTAGTGAATATCACTGTGCATTTTTGCTGATTTCTCGGCCCAAAAAATCCAATTAACGTTAAATTGGTACACATTACTTTGTGGACATATCAGATCACACCAATACACATTTTTATTAATCACTCATTACTTTTTGCACTTGCCAACAAAGTTACTAGATCCCTTTAAAAAAAGCTAAATATAATGTCTCAGTCACACCTCCTTGTAATGCTACGTAAGAGCTGCGTAATACCACTTTCTTGAAATGGAATGGAACGTGGGCTATGTCGTGCGATTACAACATCTACGTGACAATTTGTGGCTGTTTCTGGGTCTTATGTCGCATTTACAGTGCTGGAACTTCAAAATGTTCAAAATTCTATTATAATATAAAATCAGCGCTATCGACTGACGTGGCTTTTGTTACATATATGGCAAGGCTCCACACTAACTTTTTTCTCTACTGGCCCGTACGGGCAAGTGAAATCATGGATTTTTAAATTTTACTTGCCCAAACAAAAAATGTACTTGCCCCTTACTTCTAGATGAGATTACATTATTCTCTCATAGTTGATCAATAATTTAGTTGCCCGATCGGGCAACCAAACTAGGCCATTTACCAAATTTTACTTGCCCGACATCAATTTTTACTTGCCCCGGGCAACAGGGCAAACCCTGTATATGGTTATGGGAGTGGCCAAGTGTCTGACCCAATTATGACAGATGTGTTGAATTGCTGGAGATATTGAAATGTTTAGTCTGGGTTCTATTTTTAGCACTGACTTGTAAACATAGTGTTGGGTTGTTTCAGATGATGGGGAGAGGGGGGGGGGGGGGGGGGGGGGCCTTGCATGATGAATACACTAACATAGTTCTGCTATTAATGTTTGATGCTTGATGAAGTGTTCATATCTCAAATGAAATTCTTTGTTATTAACAGAAGTCATCAATATTAAATTGGTTCTGAAAAATATTTAGATGTTGATTTTAAATTATATAAATGCATTTATTATTTACTTCCTTTTTTCCCCTTAAATCTAATATGAAAAATTGACCACTAAATTGGCTTTCTCCTTTAAAGGGATAGCTCCTCTTTTGCAAGCCAAATTTCAAAAGTTGCGAGATTATTGTCTTATATGAAAGAAAATGTCATTTAATAGCATGCCTGAAAAAATTAGGGCTTGAAATCTCTTTTTCGTGGAGTTATAGAGCTAAAACTAATAAACCATCGTCCAACGGTTAATTGTGCACTATACGTATACATATTCACCCAGTGAGGAAGTTCGTACACGGATTCCACGGAGTACCACAATGCTATGCGTGACCCCTACGTGACCCGCGCTAGCTACGTGACCCGCGCACATAATGACCGAATACTATACAAAATAACCAAACCTCGCTTAAACTGACTACATGTTATTATATATTCTTAATTTTTGAGATTTTTTTCTGTGACATACCTTTACAAATGCCGGCTTCACAATACCTTTACAAAAATAAGTACAATATTATTGTAATATTATGCTAAATCAGTTAAACTCTTTTATTGACCGATATATAGTTTGATGGAGGGATGCATTCGTTTTTCATTCGTAGAATCCAAATTACAGGTTTGTTCGATATGATTTTTTTTGTGTGTGTTTAATTATACATTCATCCTCATCCGTCAACTGGAAACTGTTCAGACGTTTTGTAAAAGAGGGACTGTCCCTTTAACATAGATCTGTCTGACCGTTCTATATATCTATCTCCACCGGACAATTTGTTTCTCTGCCTTTATTTTCCATTGTCTCTCAATCTGTCTAATTTCGTTTTCTGTTGATACATTTGTCCTTTTCTCTCTCTGTATTGTAATGTTCTATCTGTCTTTCCTTTCCATCACCATGTCCCATTCTGTGTTCTTTCTGTGTCTCTCTACCCTTCTCTGTCCCTATCCTTCTCTCTCTCTCTCTTTTTGAATATCTTTCCAACCCTGCATCTGTTTGTGACCAAACTTGATCGGTAGATGCCCTATATTGGCCTCCATGATATTCTGGGGTCAAAGGTCACATAAGTAGGTCAAAGGTCAAATGAGGTCTAACGTTGCATGAATTCGCGCAAGTGGGCGAGACACTTTACGGCTATCGCCTTGTTTCTTTCTCTCTGTCTTTCTCTGTTCTGTTCTACTAATTTATGTTGTCTCTTTAACAATCCATCTGTTTTTTGTTGCTCTCTCTCCCCTTCCCCCCCCCCCCCCCCCCCCCCTCTCTCCCTCCTCCCTCTCCATCCTCCGTTCTGTTCTACACATTTATGTTGTCTCTTTAATTATTTGATAATAACTGTTTCTTTTGTTATCTCCCCCTCTTTCTCTGTTCTGTTCTGTTCTTTCTTCTCATGCAGGGGAAGAGATAGAGCGAACAAATCCAGAGTTCTTTGCGGGATGTTGCGAGGAGCTCAACATCAGCCCGACGACGGCTTACGCCAAGTTCAAGGACCTGGCGGATGAACTATTTAAGGACCAAGATAATGGAACAAAAGGTAATATTATTTGTTAAATAGATTGTTTGAAAACTTTGTTGTAAATTTGCTCACGAGGTATACTGTAACTTTATTTTGTCACTTTTGATCCTTACTTTTGAAACTGTTATATTTGTTGAGTTTTTGAGAAGTGCTTCATTACCAGCCCGAAGACGGCTTATGCCAAGTTCAAAGACCTGGCGGATGGACTATTTAATATGGACCAAGATAATGGAACAAAAGGTAATATGTTGAACAGTTTGTTTTCAAAAGTAGTATTTCTTCCCCCTTTCTGGTGGCCCGATAGAAAGATTTACTGGCCTGAAAATTTTTATTTCACGAGTAAAGTTTTTACTATTAAAAATATCACCCTTTCCTGATCAAACCTGTGATTGTAGATGAAGCATTACACGGAAGAAAAGATTTTTCTCATTTTGTCAATGTCGGGTTGAAAATCTGCTTGCCCAATCGGGCCACCAAAATATGACTTTTATACATTTTTGCTGGCCCAAAGTGCAATTTCACTGGCCCCGGGCCAGCGGGCCAGTGCGAGTGTCGAGCCTTGCAAAAGGTATTACTTTAATATGTTATAATGTGATTTGATACTTTTTAGAACTGCTACATTCAGTCAATTTCTGAAGAGTGATTTATTAGCTCGAAGATGACTACACCCAAGTTTAAGGACCAAGGTCATGAAACAAGGCTCGTGCAAGAACATGAGAATGCCAATACAACAAAACCAATCATTTTGGGGAAATGTCAGTCAGCCAATTTCTAAATCTAAAAAAAATACTTGCCGCACCTGAGCAAATAGCTCAGGGAAATCTTTTAGTTGTACTGAGAAAACTGCTCATTAATTCAGCTTGTTATAAATCTAAGGTCTTTTTTCATACGCCTGGACCTTTCCTAGTGGGCATTTATGAATATTATATGGTTGTCCAACATCCAAGTTTGGGTGGGGTTGAGATTTCTTACTGTTCATGAATACAGCTTATTATTAATCCAAAATCTATCTCTGAACCTTTCCTAGCTGGGAGTTATGAATATTATATGGTTGTCCAACATCCAAGTTTTGGTTGGGTTGAGAGAACTGTTTATGTAGCTTTATTATTAATCCACAATCTTTTTGTTATGCCCCAACCTTTCATATTTGGCATTTATGAATATAATATTGCCGTCCAACACTCAAGTTTTGGTGCAAGCCCCCTGGGCCTGGATGACCTTTGACCTTGCACCTTGGCATGGAGACTGGATATGTGCCCTCAGTTGCATAGCTTGGTCAGACTGATTTGGGGAGGGGGGGGGGGGGGGGTAGCACGCAAATAATTGTGGTAGGGGGCACACTCAGACTATTTCTTTATTTTGTAAAGGATTTTCATGATATGAATAGATCATTCTAATAGGAAAAATATGATTTCTAAGGTGCCCTCTAATGGGTAGTGTTCCCCTACGATCACAGTATGAAGCCCTTTCTAGTGTGCGCAACTGGTCACACAATTCACTATGGTACTGTATATATGCATTTTTTATTACACACCTCTCCATTGCTGTCCTCTTTCTAGAAAAACTATATATAGCACAACAACAACAACAGCTTGGAGGTTATTCACCTCTTAGAACTGTTTTTGTTTCTTTCCTTCTCCTTGTTGTGGCAGCTAGTAATGGCAGCTAGATTAAAAGATAAGGTGTGCTTTAAATCAGGCAGACTCTGTGTCTTAAAGGCATCATTGCCCGGGACAACTCAAAATTAGCTTCAGGCCACCATATTTGCCTGAATGAGGGCAACCAAATATACCTGAATTTGTAATGTTTTTCCTTGTTTGGGGCCACCAGTTTCAGGTTTTGGGCAACTGGAATTTGAAAAAACATGTTTTTACTTCCTCGACTGGAATTTCTAGCTTTGAGTACCTAATGGTTAAAGGCTCAAATTTCCTGACTATGTTCTTTTGTTTTTTTTGTAATGAACTTAAAAAAAAGAATCAACTGATAGTCAGTACCCAAGCTAATTTGCCTAATATTTTGGCATTCGAGAAATTCATGTCTTTCACATAATTAAGGTCATCTGACTTCTTACACATTTGTTGTTTTCAAAATTGGTAAGAATAATATCCCTTTTAAAATTTGTACATTGTCTGATATTGTGAACTTACTGGTTTATGATGAGATCTGGTTATTCTATAAAATAGTCTTGATGCCACTTCTGTCTGATATCATTCCTTGTCCAAGAGCTCCATGTTATCTTTAAAAAACTACTTATTGTTAGGTTTTACTTTGTTTAACTTTACCTTTTCAATACCAAAGTCATGATTAATGGGAGTGCTTTCGTAGTCATTTGCCCATCCTTAATGCTCTTAAAGCAATCAATCATTGAGCGTATTACTTGTGAAGAAGAATGAAGGAAATGATGTAAATCTTTATGAAAAGTAAGTAGAATTTCATGCTAAAAATGGACTTCAAGATAAAATACATAAATCTAGGCACCTTTGAATGTATTATAATTGTTTTCCCTTTTTTAAAAACATTTTCTAGAAAGCTCTATACTCTCTTATTACTTCCATCCCTGTCATGCATAGAATTAAAAAAATAAAATAAAAAAAATGAAAATTGAAACATTGAAAACTCCCCTCCCACCCCCATTCCCCAGCAAACCCCAAAATATATATTTTTTCATGAGGTCTATTTTGAAAGTTTTTTTGGGGAAAAAAAATGCCCTTGCGAAAATGTTCACGAGGGCTATTTTGGTGCACAGGGGCTCTTATTTTGTTTGTACTTTGTTCTCACTGCTCAGAGTCTAATGAATGATTATCAATATTTATCATGCTGTAACCTGTCCTATTATGCTATGATCTCCCAATGTTTTTTTTTTTTCGCCCCTGTGTTGTGGCTCACGGTGGCGATTTCAAAGGTTTCAGGGGCGAATTGCCTGTTGCCCCCGTGTATTTTTTGTTTACTGCTCCCCATCCCACCTCGCCCCTCCTCTCCCCCTCCTCTTTCAATAACCCCACACTACACCACTGGAAACAACAAAGTACTCTGGGAGGAGTGATGGTTTTAATCAATTTCATCATGGTTCTGTTTTCCTGTATTAGGTGGGAGATTTAGACCAGGGACTGCAGATGGACTACAGATGACAGTCTTTGAATTACCCAAACCATTCCACCTTCCCCCCCCCCCCCCCCTTTCTTTTTATAACTTGGGGTATGGTCTTTGGTGAATGTATGATGTACCAAATTAAATAAGTTTTGAATAGGTTAAGTATTCAGATATAATACATATGATCGTGAATTACTTTCATCTTTGTCTTGTTTTCCCCGCATTACCTAGGAGATTTAGACCAGAGCTCACAAATGGACTACAGATGAGAGTCTTGACTATTATCAGGTGGTAACATTCCTCTCTCATTTGTCTTTGTGATGACATCTCATTTTAACCCTTTAGATGTCATACTTTTAAAGGTCCCATTTGGTGATGATACCTAGATTATCATGTTCTTTTTATCCTTTTCTAATACAGGAGTTTCATGGGGGAGGATAGCGGCGCTGATCACGTTCAGTTAGCGGTGCACTGCGCCGGTAACAACCTAGAAGAACTAGTACCCAGTATTATTGGCTGTTAAAATCCCTCTCCCATTGTCTAATCATGTGCTTTTTATCCTTTTCTTTCAGGAGTTTCATGGGGGAGGATAGCGGCGCTGATAGCGTTCAGCGGGCGGTTAGCGGTGCACTGCGCCAGCAACAACCTAGAGGAATTAGTACCCAGTATTATCGGCTGGACGTCGCGGTACATGGACACAAAACTCTCACCGTGGATGCAGGATCATGAACATTGGGTAAGGACCGGTGACAGTTTCACAAAGATTCTAAGTTGAACTTAACTCTTAAGTTGGGCCTAACTTTTATGGAAAGCCGTTTATAGCCCTGGAATACAATATATTCCAACAAAAAAAAGGAGAAGAATTTTGAGACTTTTCATAAATATTGCATCAAGAACATGAAATCTCCTTGAAAATAGAGCATATTAATGATTTGAATCAACATTTTATGCCTTTGAAAAAGGACTTTCACAAAAAATGTTAAAAGAAACGAGTGGCTTTCCATACTTTTTAAGTTCAACTTACTTAATTTGACCCTTGAACCTTTGAAATTGCCCCCATAGGCCAAAGCACAGGGGCAAAATATTTTATGGCTATAAGCCCTCATCACATATTACCGGATAGCGTTAACGGACACCCGGCGGAGAGCAATATTTTCAATCCGTTCTTATATGTTTCTTGACGAATGCGTTCCTTGTCAGGCGATGTCCGTTGTTTTATCCAGCAGAAAGTTTTGTGCATGCAGCAATGGAGACATATTTCGTCACCGGATAGTTTGTGGTTAGGCACATTTTCTGTACCCAAGATTTGAAGTGAAGCAGTTATATGTTGTCCCATTTTTGCCATTACAATTTAATCCAGATATAATCAATAATCCAGAATAACTTATATTAAAGGCATGTTCTAGATTGTTCTCAATAGTTCATATTTGCCTGCGTTTCAAGTAACCCCCCTTCAACAATGTATGTATGTACAGTATGTATGGAATAGTTTAGAATGAGTACTGCCCATACTTCTTATTAAATTTGTGTAACTTGAAATTTTAGATAGTGTTATCTAGATACCGTGTATTCGATATAGCATGCATGGTGTTGCATCAAAAATTAGTAATCTGCCCAGTTTTAGGTTTGGAATATTTGACAGTTAAAAAATCATTAATAACAATGCATTTCAATTACATTAGACCACAGTGTTTACTTAGATTTTTTTGTGGTGTTGGTTTTTGCTATTCATGAAAGATAATGCAAGTTAATGAACACAAATGGGAACGTTTATTTATCTGAACTTGTGTTTGTTTTCCTATTCATGTTTTAATTGGGTAAAGATTGCAGTGTAATTTTATTGCATTTTGATACTGACTGTCTATTTGTAATGAAGGCTGAAAATATTTTAAAATATAATAAATTTGCAGATATAAACGTAAATCATTTGTCTTGCAGAGTAAACAGTAAAAATGTGATGTTTTGGTCGCATCTGCTACCCTTCGTCAGGTAGTAAAGACCATCTTTAAAGAGATGCACCTAAAATGAAATTAAAATTATGACTGTTTCCCTCGCAAGACAAATGACTAATCAATTGATATCTTTATTTCATTCGTGATGAATAATATCTTTCATATGATCAATTTGCTTCATCAATCTTAAAGAAAATTTCAAACATAAACCTTACTCAAAGATTAGATTTTAGCTGCCAATTATAGTCTTAAAATATCATTGGTTGCCAGCTAAAAAGTTACATAACTTTAAACGTAAATTAAAACCTTTCTAAACATTCATGGTTATATTTATCATCCCTTTTTCCATTTGTCTTGTTTTTTCCTCCCTCCCTGACCCTCGGAATGCTTTCAAATTTACGGATGTCCAAAATCCTCCCACAAATGTGGAATGATCAAATATCTTGACTCCTACGCATGAATGCGGAATGGAAACAAAATTAAATTTGTACGGATGGTCAAATGACGTTCGTTTCCAACAAATCTGGAATCTGGAATCAAACAAAACCTTTTCGACATATAAAAAAATGCCAACAAAATATAGAGCGGTTTCATGGAGTTTTTCGAGGAAGAACGGGGAAAGGCGCGAGCGAGAGAGACTGTTTCGTCGATAATGTCGTCGGCGTGTCGAGTGGCGGTCGTCGGCGCGGGAATCGCAGCACTGGCTTGCCTGTTTAGAAGATAGGACACCGTTTAGCCCCCCTTTTTTGACCCAGTAGCATTTTAGCGCTTGTTTGCAGCCGAGGATTACAAAAGTGAGGACAGTTTGTATGAAAGTCACGTGATGTTGCCAAAAAAAACAAAGTGCAAACCTTTGCATATTGCCTCTTTTAATACCTTTTTAATGTTCGCATCGCACTTGTCTTGTCAAAATTTCACCATAATTTTGTGGAACTCCACTAATAAATATGTATTAAAAAAGCCTTCTCTATGAACACAGCTTTTCACTATTTGTTCCATTTTGGTTTGCTTTCAAATCATCGTTTTCAAATATCAAAATACACCTCCCCCCAAAAAAAATTGTGGTCACATTTGTATCTGTGTTTACATATCAACACTAGTCTATAAGAAGCTCTCACTTATTTTCTGTCCTCTGTTTTTCTTTCTCTTCTTCTTGTGCCTTCATACATTTATTTGTTCTTCCTATTTTGTGTTGTATTATTGATGACCTTTCCCCCAAAAAATAAAATTATATCTTAATATTTTTCAAGATGGTTTAGTATTTAAAAGCAACAAAGAATTTTAATATACAGTCCTCTTTTTGGACTACCCAATCCCTTCCATTTGTACATGGTGCAACCGCAAACCCAGAAATATCTACATCGCTATGGAAACTGATGCTTATATTAAATCAAACTACATCTGAAGAATAAACAATGATAAAACACAAAGACATGGAAGAAAAGAAATCCACAAAGCGAGCTGCCATATAGACTTCTTTGATTTCCCTTGAATTCTTTCGGATTTCTGACGTAAATTTTTTTCTAGCAACTGAAAATCAGAATTTCACTAACAGCATTTTGACCGTGGTTGATGTGGAACACATGCACTCTCAAGAATGATTCGACTGACTTTTCTTCAACATGTCCTCTCTTTTACGCTTATTGTTATAAATGCACTTGCAGCAAAGTTTAAGTTGCATACTTTTAGATCCCTTTTGTTTTGTGTTGTTGATTTGATTGTACGTTTGTCTTTGTTCCTATTATAGCTCAAACTTATGCATGGCATTGCATCAGTAGCTTCTCTGTTTGTTTTGGTTTCCTCTATTTTAAAACTTGAATTGTTGCATGATTTGTTTTCCATATATTCTTAAAATGTCAAGACACCTTTCATAAAATGGGAATTTCGCTAAAATTTAAGGAGGTAAATCAAGTATAAAATAATTGTGATATTTTGTTGATAAATGATTTATATACTGCTTATTCCGAATAGGAAACTCAGTGTAACCAAAATAACTTTGTTTCATTGTTAAACTTGGGATCCTCTCTGTGTTAAAAACCCTTTCAAAAACATACCATTAAATGGATTTTTACCTAAGATGTTTTTTAGTTGAAATATTTAGGATGTTTTGAAGTAGATTCTTTATGTAGATCTTGCATGTTTAGTTTGTGCAGTGTATGTGTTGCATTGTGAGCTTAACTTGTTAAAGAAATCTAGTATCATTGTGCAAATCCACAAAACTTCATTAGCAATCTAGTGGTTCCGGATTTCCCTTTTGTTAGAAAGATATTATTATATTTACGTTTGAAGTGTTTGTATTGTGAACTATCCACTGGATAGTCATAACTGTGTACAAAGTCAGTGCAATAAGTTAATAGCAAATATCACTTTGCATTTTCGCTCATTACTCGGTCATAAGACATTAATTTACCATGGGATTTTCATACATCTCTCACTGGACGTATCAGATCACAGAAATACACATATTATCAACCCTTTTTCAGTTTTTGCATATATGTCAACAAAGTTACTAGATCCCTTTAAAATTGTCTTGAACAGGATAAAATAATGGTACTGGTACCCCTGACCTTTTTTTGCACAAACTATATTTCTTTCTGTGTGTGTATTCTTGATTTAATAGATGCCATTGCAATAGTTATATGACTTAGCGTATATACATGTACATATATTTGCATGAACATTTTATTTTGTAGAGTAAGATTATTATTGAATAGAAATATAAGCCATGTAATTATATCGATTAGATTTTGAGAGCAGATGCTTAATATAATGTTTTCTTAAATTGTTTACATATATATCTTACTGCATGCAATAGATGATAATTGTTGAGTCTTGTCTGTAATTAGGTACATAATAATGCTTATTGATTGTCTTTTAAGAAATAGTTTTACATTGAAAATGCAAAAAGAAGCAAAGAAAAAGGCAAAGCCTTTTCAAAGGAAAGTTAATAAAACCATAATAAAACCTAATAAAACCATATATCTAGTTTCTGAAATAGAAAAAAGATTTTTTGTGACATTATTCAAAACTGTTCATTCTCTCAAAATATATATTTTGTGACATTATTCTAACAGTTTATTCTCCCATTCTCTTTTTTCTTCAATACGGCCCAAAAGGATGGCTTCATGGCGTTCTTCGACCGTGACCAAGCAGCGTCGCGGGCGCAGGAGTCGTTGGCGGGGTTCGTCCGGACGGCCTGTGGCTACGCCATTTTGGGGGCCGGGGTCGCAGCCCTCGGCATGTTCCTAAGAAGATGAAACTGAGCGCTCATTCACTCACTCTTCCTGGGAGTTCTCGCGCTGAACACAAAACTCTTCATTGGTTTCTATTACCCGTCAAGAAAGGAAGAAAATGACTTTCGAACATGTTCCTAAAAATGGTGATAGAAATGTGGACAACAAGCCATCTTATCTTGCATTTCAAACGGTGTCTACGAAAAAACTAAATGCTCATTCATGAGCGGCAAACCTAGGGCACTTTTTTTTCCATCTGGCATTGTTTTGCCATTCAGAATCTGTGAAATTTGATTGAACAGATTAAATTAGATGTTGCTACTTGATAATTAAAGGATCAGATTACTGAAACACGGCATATTTATTTATGGTCCTAAAAAACTTCAAAGAAACCGGACTGTCACATCCGTCACATCCATCACATCTCGTTTTTTTCTCCACTTTTTTCGTTGGAATCGGTAGAGCACAGATGCACTAATTAATTCAGTTACCATTTGATTGCAAGTCACGAAAACACAAGGAAAAGATTAATAAATGTTGCACAAGGCATGTTTCTGAGACGATGAATAAAATCTGGACGCTGTCGCTATCCGTCTTCTCATGTTATTTTCGTCAAGACTTGGTGGAGAGCAGCACCGCTTGATGCAGCTGCAGTTGCTTGAATTGCTGAAACACATTACTGTGATATGGAGCTTTCATCATCATAAAGCGTATCAGACGAGAAGGCACAAATGCCGCTTGTACGCTGGAGGGCGCGAAAGGTGTTGCACCGGGCAAGCTTCTGAGAATTTGCTCTCTAAACATTTTGTCATCTTCAGCGTATTAAATAGATCATTGCACAAATGCCGATTGTAGGCTGGCAGAAAAATGGAGGGCGCGAAAAGGTGTTGCATCGGGCAAGCTTCTGAGAATTTGCTCTCTCTAAGCATACTTTTGTCATCTTCAGCGTATTAAATAGATCATTGCACAAATGCTGATTGTATGGTGGTAGAAAAATGGAGGGCGCGAAAGGTGTTGCATCGGGCAAGCTTCTGAGAATTTGCTCTCTAGTCTAAACATACTTTTGTCATCTTCAGCGTATTAAATAGATCATTGCACCAAATGCTGATTGTAGGCTGGCAGAAAAATGAAGGGCGCGAAAGGTGTTGCATCGGGCAAGCTTCTGAGAATTTGCTCTCTAAACATAATTTTGTCATCTTCAGCGTATTAAATAGATCATTACACAAATGCTGATTGTATGGTGGCAGAAAAATGATGGAGTGCACAAAAGGTGTTGCACCAGGGGAGCTCCTGAGAATTTGCCCAGGATTTATCCTAGTTTCATCATCTTCAGTGTATTAAATTCAAGTTTAGCACAAATGCTGTTTGTATGCTGGTAGAAAAATGGAGGGCGCCAAAGGTTTGCCCTTTATTTTCTTCATCTCCGGTGTATTACATAAGGAGGTACGTTAATACTGGTAGTATGCTTCAGCTTGCCACGCGCTGTAATATCATGTATTTTACTGATTACTCTCTCGCCGCAACTGATGAATGTAACACAATCTGTTTGGACATCCATTTGTAAAACTACAACTGTCTGCCAGTCAATGCATCTTATTGTGTATTATAGGAGATGTTACTGTTGCATGTTTGATAGCATTTTTTTGCAGCTGAAATTATTGATGGGAAATCGCTTGCGATGATTATAAAGTTATGTCGATGTCTATCTCTTCAGCTTCCAAGGGTTACGTATAAGGTGTGCTTTGTTATCCTGCACGCTCGCATTAATCTCCAGTCGTGTCTGAAACATAGTGAAGCGCATCATGGGGGTTGATATGCAGGGATGTCTTTTCATTAGGGGGATGAGACAAAACATCATCCCCTCCTGAACAAAAGATTTCCTGCACTGGTCAACAATGTGATGCACATACGTGCAACATATATACTGAACCAGATCAGCTCCCAGAGTAAAGCAGTGCTCTAGTATCCCTTCATGTCATAATGGTGCATGATTGCACTAGCCACTGCCATTCACCGCAAGATGTGCTCTACCATCCCACTATAAAGCACTGCATGAAGAGTTTTGCAGGCACATTTATCAGGAGATAGTGTTGCACAGGTTTTATGCCCCACTGAGATTACCATGCCAGTCTGTACCAGTGTCAAGAGTAAATCAGTGCTCTAGTATCTCACATCCACTGTTGCTTGTAATAATAATTGGGAGATAATGATGCGGCAGGAGTTATGTGCTGTTTAGATTACCATGCCAATCTATACCGGCTCCAAGAGTAAACCAGTGCTCCAGTATCTCACATTAATGAGAACACATGCAGGCTCCCACTGTTGCATGCAATCCTCTTTTAGAGATTGTAATGCGCAGGAGGTGTGTGCTCTATGCAGACAAATGAACAATCCCTGCAGTACTAAACAACAGAATCCCACATCTGTGATGCATGCACTGCCATTCTTCAAAAGGTGCGCTCTACAACCTTACTCTATGCATTGTAATAACAATCATAATATAAAGATGATAGATGTATAAATGCCATCTTTTCAGTATGTAGAGATGGTAGTTATGTACATTATTATGCATTTAGATGATGCGATAGTTTGATAATGTGAACTTACAAAGTGCTAGTTTCTGAAGTTTAATGCATTTAGGTGTAGAAATTGTTGGATAAAGCTGCTCTTTAAATCATCACTATAAACTATACATACATAATTAATCTTTAATAATATGATTACCTGCCATTTATAAATAAAGTCCACCAAAGTTTGTATTAATATTTCATTACAAATATTGATAACAATAATAATAGTAATATACTCGATTTATATAGCGCCTAATATGATTGATAATCATCTAAGCACTTTACCATCGGAGCGCTAATACCATCTTGTTAAATCTGCCCCTACTATAAACATAACTTAACAAATTTAATTGATATTTATCGGTAATGTATAATATATATTTATTGTGGTGCTACAGAAATACATGTCCTACCCCATTGGCTTGAAGTTATAAATAGGGTATTATCAGCAAGTGAATTATTAAGAGTAGACTTTAATATTCTTAATCACACTACCAACATTTGTCAGCTCTTGATCTCTGAAATTGAATACATTTTACATTTTGAATTCAATTTCAATCAATTGAAATACAGAAAATTTGGTCAATCTTTGCAAATGAGGCAAGGCATTGTCATATTGATACAAAAACATCCCCAAAGACAAAAGCCTCTTATATTAAATATCTGGGGGTGTTTCACAAAGATCCCAAGTCGAACTTAACGCTAAGTTGGACCTAAGAATTACGGAAAGCCGTTTGTAGCTTCGGAGTTAAACATATTCAAGAGCCGAAATGCAAATATTTTAAACTTTCCACAAAATTGCATATCAATAACTTGAAGATTCTTTGATAAAAGAAAATTCCAATGGTTTTTATCAAAATTGTAGGCCTGTTTAAAGAACTCGTTTAAAATTTTTTACAAAGAAACTAATGGCTTTCCATAATTTTAAGTCCAACTTAGTGTTGATTTAGACTTGGGATCTTTATGAAACAGCCCCCTATTTAGTATACATTGAAACTGAAAGCAGAGCCAGAAAGATATCTTATCTGAACTATGTAGGAAATAGTATCCTTTCCTTATCTTGATGTTTAGGAAGTAAAACTAAATTCAACCCTTTGTTAGGAATGATAAGGGAAAGTACCTATACCTCGTGTTATCAAAGTGCAATGTATTCTTAAATAAAGCTAAGTAAGCATTTAACATGTTGCAAAAATGTTCTTTTTTTATAAGTTTGTTTTAGTCATATATATTTCATAGATGTTGTAAAAAAAAAATAACACTTGCATTTATTATATGAAAATGTATCCATAGTATGTAAAACATGACACTTGTTTGTATATATATATAGCCATGAAACTGTACATTGATTGTGGGAAAGTATTAAAGTGGAATTTTGCGTGAAATTTAAAGAGACTATGGGTACCCTGACACTAGACTTGATCATCCAACTCGGACTTTCCAGGTACTTGGAAAATCAATTGTAGAAAACATGTTTATTTCGGAAGAAAAATGTCAGTATGGCCATGAAATACAGCAGTTTTGTACCAGATTTATTTGATATTTTGAACATGGAGGAAGCTGACTAAAAATAATTCAGTTAAACAAAATAAGAAAAGAGAAAAGGGTTTTTCACGGGTATCGAACCCCAAACCTCTGGATTGCTACACCAGTGCCCAAACCATTGAGCCATGAAGCTCTTGTATGGTGGTATTTCCCATGAAACCCTTTTCGATGCTTGTCCTTGTTAAAGTCAGAAGCTATACTTGACACAAACCCCAATGATAGAGCATCGGTCTGGCAATCTGGAGGTCTCTGGTTCAATTCCTGGGCAAAGCCCATAATATTTCTTTGCTCATTTCATAGATTTATTTGATGATATACATTTACATTTACAAAAGACATGTTAAGTGTCAAAGAAGGATGTACCGTAGTCTGAAAGGGGCCTCTCTTGGTCGCTAAGTTTAGTCTGAAAGGGTCTCTCTTGGTCGCTAAGTTTCACAATTATTCTGCAAGTATTGGAACTCGTTCTGGTGTAGCAGAATGGGAAAGAAATGTACACGTTCTTGCGTTGTGTGGTTTTGTGTTTGTTAACTTATGCTCAGCTTAGATATCTGAGCGAATATTTTGTAAAGCATGGCAGAATTATTCCAGGGCGCATATTCTTTTTTTATTAAACTGTACATAGATATTCCATTGACTGTTATTGAATGTTATCCATTGAATACAGTTCAGTTAAATTACTGCCATGAAAATAAAGGTTTATATACGTATGTCTTGTGCATGTTCAACTCAATGTTCTTATTTTCTTCTATTTTTGAGATAAATATTTGTATGATATTTTTGGTTATGTAGAATTATCTATGCTTATAGGTAGGTGCCTCCTAATTCATCAATATTTTTGTTCACATTTAGGGTGGCTTGTTTAAATTTCAAGTGTACAATTTTTTAAATATATTTCTGGATTAATATTTACCTAGCATCTCAAACCACAAGATTCATTTTGTTTTTAAATGAAGTAGTCCAAAATAATTCAGTCACATTTGCAAAAGAAATAAATATAACAGATTAATAAATGGAGTAGAATTATGATAATTCTGGAAGATTTTATTCGAAAAATATATTTTATATATTGGTGAAAAGGTTGATTTGTGTTCAGTATTAGATGCTACATTGTATGTTTTTGACGTAATGGATATCTTGCTTGTCTGTTTGAAATAATATAATACACATTTTGTTTATAGAACATATATATATTTTTATCTTGGAGTGTAACACCATTGTGATTAACATACCATAATTTATTTCCCCAAACTAAAACGGTTGCATTTATGTGTATTTCTCTGTTTTTTGTGAAGTATTGTGAATGTTGTAAAACTAGAAGGATTAATAGCATTTGTGCACATACGTATATGTATTTTTTCCAAATTAAAACATACAATTTTTGTGTATTTTCTCTGTTTTTGTGGAAGTATTGTGAATGTTGTAGAACTTTATAGACAGATAAAAGAATTGCTTTTATCTGTCTAGAATTGATATTTCTAGTGGTATTAAAATAAGCCTTTGAAAAGAAGCGCCCATTCGTGCAAACGCCACAAAGACTTTAACTCTTAAAGTGCCAGGGATTTTAATGGTCTATGGCATTTGTGTGTATTGTAACTCGCAAAAATGCGAGCTTGGCACTTAATGAGTTAAAGAAGAAATGTTACATGCTCCTAAACCAAGTTTTTAAAGTTTGTACATATTCAATATTGCACGAGATATTAGCACTGAAGGAAAAGATACCTTCGTTGCAATCATCATTTGATTTGGTAATGATTACTCCAAGTGTTTTTAAAAATTTAATCGCTTGAGGAAATGCCATGAAAATGTGATATGATTATGAACACTTATATATTTTCCCATTACGTCTCGTTCACATGTGAGGTGTGTCAGATGTGTTGTTGTTTTTGTTTTACTGTGACTTAATTTATTTTTCATGTTTGATGTTGCCGTGCCGTTGAAAGAATGTGGCCATTGCAAACCAACTAGACAAAGAGAGTTGAATATTGTGTATTTTATTATTAATAGCGTGTCGAGTGGCAGTACTTCTAGAATTTAAAGACACTTTATTTTATGTGACATTACATAACTTATAGAGCATTGATGATGATGATAATAAACAAAGTAGGCATGGCAGTTATTTGTTATATCAAATGTTTGATGGAAATTTGTTTTTTGTAGCTTGGTGTCTGTTGTGGAACAATTTAGTGGGTTTATTATTCGTGGTTTAATAGTGAAACGTTTTCAAAATTGGAACAACTTTGACATTGATACCGTTGAGGCTTTTGTCTGTTTGTATGTCCGTCTAAACCCTACTGTGAGAAACAGTCTGCAAAGTATATTTTCAAGAGAAAAAGACGATTACTATATAGGCTGGTAGATTGTAAGTCTTTTGATTGTTTCAAAATATTTGTTATTAGTGTTTAATATAACCTCGCATCCCAAATGCAAATGTGTAACGTGGGTTATCGCTTTTATAATGACTTGTATTTACATGTTCAAGAGAATTTTGATATTAAAGTTGGAGAACAGAAATTTGTGTCAAACTAGTTAAAGTGATCCATTAGCTTTATACAATTTTTCCAGTAGTTATAATTTGAGACCTCAATCGTCATCAATATCATCAACACATCTTCTTTTTCTTAATACTGCAAACAAAACTCTGCAAGTGGCGGATGTACAGTTGCAGGCACTTGGTGGGTTCTAAGTGATATGTTACAATTTCTTAGAAAAAGACAAACTGTTTACCTAATTAAAAAAAAAGTGAAATTTGACGTAAGATTCTATCACCTACTCCCTGTCGATTTTTTAATTTTAAACTACCCTAGAAAAGCGTTCCGGAACTCTTTTCGATTCTATTCTAAATTTCTCCAAGATTTGGGAGACCTGTGACAATTCAAACTCATTTTATTCTTCTCTTACTGTAAGCCAACCGACAATGTACAAGAGAAATGTGAAAGCTCCCAAGTTAATTTGGTTGAATTTTACAGTTAGTGGATCACTTTAAAGTT
Source organism: Echinarachnius parma (assembly GCA_037951105.1). NCBI lineage: Eukaryota > Metazoa > Echinodermata > Echinoidea > Clypeasteroida > Echinarachniidae > Echinarachnius > Echinarachnius parma. The sequence goes on along the minus strand of JBAMJV010002870.1, from coordinate 86,844 downwards.
GGTGTGTATGAAAGATCCAAGTTAATTGGGTTGAATTTGACAAAGTTGATGGATCCCTTTAAAGTTGGTCTGGAACCAGTATACGATCTATGTTGGAAGATGTATTAGAGTTGATGGTGAAAAAAGATGCTGAGAAAAGCCTGATCTATAAAACGATCCCACCAATTTAATTTTGTGTAAGTTAAATAACGATCATAAACAAAGAGAGAAACAGCTGGCTGTTTTGAATATAAGTTGCACGGAATTTTAAAGTCTATTTTGATTAAAGACATTGGTGTATTTTTCTCATAATTACATAATACTTGCACTTCCATAATACAAAATGCAAAATGTACCAGTGAAAGTTCTGTTTTGTAAATTAGGAAGTCACACTTGCGATGTAATGTGGATTAACATGTGTAGGTATGAAGGGCGGATAGTGTCAAGAACAACGATAAGCTTAACTGTAATGCTCGTGTAGTTTTTTTTAAACACAATCCTCCGTTCATACCTGTGAATCTTAATGTAAGTATGAAAGGAGGATTGTGTCATGAACGGTGATAAGCTTTCCTGTAGCATTCATATCATTTTTGACACGGTCCGCCTTTCATACCTTTGAATCATAATGTAGGTATGAAAGGCAAATTGTGTTATCAACGGTGATAAGCTTTCCTGTAATACTCATATCGTTTTTGACACCTTTCATACCTGTGATTCATAACGGTATGAAAGGCAAGTTGTGTCAAGAACAGTGACAAGCTTTCCTGAAATGCTCATGTGGTTTTTGACACAATCCGCCTTTCATACATGCGAGTGTTGATTTGCAGCCAATTGCCGCTCATTGCAGTCGTAGTGTGATCAATGCATTGCGTGTATAATTGCTGGACTAGACAACAGTGTATGTGTTTGTAGTTAATTGAAAATAGAAATGTAATACGCAAATCTTTCTTGGTCTAAAGCCCACCTCACACTACACGATCAGATTCCGCTCCGACAACTGATTAAGGATCTGAACCATACTACATGCTTTAAATATGCGTGTCGTGTTTTAGTTCAGATGCGCAGTTGTTCATTGGTTCGGATTCCGCTCCAACAACTGATTAGGGATCTGAAACTATACTACATGCTGTAAATACGCATGTCATGTTTTAGTTCAGATGCGCAGTTGTTCATTGGATGGGAGTTGGATCATGCAGGTGGGCCACATGTTATTTAGATGAAGTTTGTATTCAGTATGTTGGGTGTCACCATGGCTCTATGTAGTCTTGAATAGTTTGTGAACGTGTTCAACGTATACACCTCTGTCAAGTTATACGATATATCTATCACTTATTTTATTGATGATCGTTATCTGTTTAGTCTTCACCATGATTGCATTCAACAATATATTCCGTTGTAACACGTCTGTCAAGTCAACAATTATTGTCAACTCTATTCAATGTATTCTATCCGCATGTTCAAACAAATTGTTAAATACTTACTTGGACATTTACTAATTGTGACTTTATGGGCTAACTCTTGCCGGAGTGTTGCCCTAGCGGAGCCAATTCGTTGGTATTTTTCATGTAGTTTGTCTTATATTCTCCTTATGACCACTATGTCGTTATTAAACATGTATTTCAATCTAATTATTCTTACGTTATCTTCAGCCATTCTTTAAAATTTCAAATCCCCTAAACCGCCACTTCAATTTAATTATATTACAATTTTGGAGAACCACACTTTTGGGGATATAATGATATATATTGTATATTCATATTGGAAATAATTGTGCGGATAAAAGTATTTTACCGTGCATTTTTTTTCATATTCATCAATGATTTATTCAAACAAAATAATAAATGAAAGCATGTTTCACTTCTCTCTGATATCAAGATAAAATAGAATAAGATTTTGGACCATTTTGGTTTATATTTTTTCAATTTAAAACAAAAATGTATAATCTAGCTCCTCTTCTCTATTATGTATAGAATAAACATAGTTATTTTGATCACAATACAAATATTTACCTCCAACATTTTTTTAAAATGGATATCTTATTTACCAATACAGATGAACTTTCATACTAACAAAGTTATTTCCCTAATAATAGGATCAATATTTTCTCTCTACAATTTTTTGTCTATACTTGGCCAGTTGTTTTTGTAATAGTGTCAAAGTGTTTATATGTTTATGTACCACTGCTTTTAATAACTAGACACAAACTTTTATAAAACTGTTTGTAAACATTTCTATAGTAAAGTAAACAAATGTCAATAATAGTTTTTAGAATCAACTGATCTACCAAATTCTACCAAAGTGTTGTGAATTGTGTGGTGACCCGAGGCAGTACATTATATGTGAAATGGTTTAAGAATAGTGAATAGTTTGGCTAACACACTGGGTTGATATGTGGGCATGGTATTGTTAAGATGTTTTGATCTAAAATAAACATTTACCATGGTATTAAAAAGAATATTCTTTTAACTTAGAGGAAGTTTCAAAATAGATGTTATTGTGTAATGTGATACATTTATTTATTATTTTGTTGAACAGTTTTATTGTAAACAATACAACATGTATATAAGTGGTGGGAATATACTTTAATTATACTATAATTCATAGAAAGTTAAACAAGATATACAGTATTGTATTGTCATAATCCTGATGTAATGTAGATTTGAGCAACAAAGTCTCAAAGAATGTAATTTTCTCTTGCAGTATAGTCTAGCTTGATAATGTAGAACTTGCCTTCTTTCTTTCAATTTGAACTAAGGCATATTCTAATATAATAATTATAATACTCTTGCAGTATTCAAGCGCGATGCAAAGTATTCTCTACATGAATAAGAATTTGCATCATATGTTTTTGTCTGTCAGCATTTCTTCAATGTTGTTTCACTTTAATTGGCGTACATTGCATAGTTAGTGTCATGTGTTTAAGGATATACAATGTCTTCGTTTTGCTCATGCGGTGTTTGATATGTGTTTTGTTTTAAAACGAGCGTTAGGTTACCATTGCCTAGTTTATTATCGTATCGTTCTATTATTTGTTACTGATATCATAATTATTGGTCTTTCTATACCAAATCTAACTGCCCTGCTTTGTTTAAATGTCTCTTGTATTATGTATCATACAACAAAAATATTGACTATGATGAAATAATATTTGCGCATAAATGCAAAGAAGCCGTGTCATTCTTGTTTTATTTGTTACGTTGTGATAATCGTTTGATTGTGTAGGACGTGGAGACGAAGAGAAAGAGGGGGAGGGGTGGAAGAGGGAAGAGAGAGGGAAGAGAGAGGGAGGAGTGTGAATGTAGTACACCGTGGTATAATGGGTTACATTTTTTTTGAGGGGGGGGGGGGGATTTCCTGGGAGCAAATTACAAAGTGACCAAGGGGTGTTTCACAAAGATCCCAAGTCGAACTTAAAGGTACCGTTGAGTATTGGTATTTCCCGAAGTGCCCCCGATATTTTTTTGTGAGATAGTGAAAAACTGACTGTCAAATTCGAAAGAGCATACAATTTTGATGACAGAATAAACTTTATTTGATCAAAATCGGTTTAGAAATGGCTGAAATATCCATAAACATAACCATTTGTAATACATGTGGGGCCCCACCAATGAACCAGCCGTTAAAAATGCTTCCTCTTTTCAAAAATTTTCAAAATAGGTTTTTATGCCTCCGCCAACGAAGTGGCCGGAGGCATTATGTTTTCGGGTTGTCCGTCCGTCCGTCCGTACGTACGTCCGTACGTACGTCCGTACGTACGTCCCGTTTTCGTTCTCGCGATATCTCAAGAACCGGTTGAGGGATCAATTTCAAACTTGGTATCCTTGGTATGAGTGTACATATTGGGGTGACAATGATCTGATTAGATTTTGGGGTTCATGAGGTCAAAGGTCAAGGTCACATGACTCAATATATGTTTTAAAATGCCTCGTTCTCGCGATATCTCCAGAACCAGTTGACAGATCAAATTCAAACTTGGTATGAGTGTATATATTGGGGAGACAATGATCTGATTAGATTTTGGGGTTCATGAGGTCAAAGGTCAAGGTCACAGGACTCAATATATGTGCAAATATGCCTTATTCTCGCGATATCTCTAGAACCGGTTGATGGATCAATTTCAAACTTGGTAGGGGTGTAGATATTGGGGTGACAATGATCTGATTAGATTTTGGGGTTCATGAGGTGAAAGGTCAAGGTCGCAGGACTCAATATATGTGCAAAAAAGCATCCTTCTCACGATATCTCAGGAACCATTTGACGGATCAATTTCAAACTTGGAATGAGTTACATACACATTGGGTGGCAATGATTGGATTAGGTTTGGGGGGCCATGAGGTCAAAGGTCAAGGTCACATGACTCAATATATATGCAAAAATGGCTTGTAATGACAAAATCTCAAGACCTGAATGTCAGATTTCAATCTAACTTGGTACCTGAATTTTCCTTGGAGCCAATGTAGCCATCAAAGTTTGGGGTCTACATTAGGTCAAGGTCACAGAACTCAAAATATATATATGAAAAAAACAAAATTTCAGTGCACGTTATTTTGGGCTTGATATTGAAAATTGCGTCATAGCGGAGGCATAATTTTCGACTGCGCGCAGTCGAAGATCCATCTAGTTAGATATTATTTTGTTAATTATCTCTATCTAATCACTATTTCAACAAAACATCACATGCACAATATTTTATTTTAAATGGTTGAAACCGATGAGTGTTTAGAGAGCGCCCGCCCTCTTGAGTTGTAACGGCTTTTTACTTGGTCATTTGTAATGTTTTTATTCCTTTCGAGCATGGTCACGTTATAACTATTAGTTTGTAATGTAATGGTGCAGGTTTAGCTTACTAAAATTCAGTTTGACCAAAACTGTACTCTTTACCAGAACTCAACTGTCCCTTTAAATTATTATTTTTTATACATATATATATTTGTTTATTATTATCATCATTATTATTATTATTATTTTTTTATTTTATTTATTTTTTTTTTGGGGGGGGGGGGGGGGGGGGGGGGGGTTCACAAATACCCCAACTCGAACGTAACACTTAGTTGGACATTATGGAAAGCCATTTGTAGCTTTAGAATTAAACATACATGTAGTCAAGAGCCCCAAAAGTGAATAATTATATTTGAAACTTTACACAAAATTTTACATCAACTTGAAGTCTCTTTGATAAAAGAAAATGTTAATGATTTTTATCACAATTGCAGGCCTGTTTTAAAGAACTTGTTTAACAATTTAACAAAGAAACTAATGGAACTCCAAAATGTTAAAGTCTATGTGAAACACCCCCAAGATGTGTTCAGGTAGCACCCTCTCAAACAGTAGAGACTAGAGTCTTTTAATTTCCAGATATTTTTAGAGGATTGAGACACAAGAAAACCTACAAATTGTAATGTTAATTTTACACAGATACCCCCTAATGTTTGTCTTTGTTTTTGTCAACTTATTAGGGCCTATATCTCAATTGAATCACTCATGTTTAATTTGAAACAATCGTCAATAATTTCATAATTGGGACAGTGGCATATAGCCAGGAATTTTCTGGTGGGGGAGGGGGGGGGGGGGGGGGGCTTTAACCTACGAGAAGGTAAGCACAAGATGCTTCGGGTGGGGTAAGTTTTTAGCTTCAAAGCCCCCAAATCAAAAATAGAAGGTAAAAATTACCAAGCAACAACAACATAATTGGCCTGAGGGGCTTGGGCCCTGGCCAGGAGCACCCCCCCCCCCCCCCCCTCTCCCCCGATATGCCACTGGATTGAGATGTTTAATGCCTGTATATTGTTTTCATGACATGAACGAAAAGTTCATAAAAGAAAGGAAAAAGTATTACAATAACAACCTATTTTTGAAGAATATGACGCAATTGGGGAAATCTCGTGATATTATCTTGTGACCCAGTCGAGTCGCACTGAAAATCACGTGGTTCACACACTATACAAAAAGGTATGGTGCGATGTTTGTTGATCAACACATGACTCAACGAGCGAAGTACAGATCGATCGATATCGCCAGCCCAGCGCTAACGGGCACTTTGCTGGCACTGCACTGCTGCACACACATATAATTTCAGGCGCGGCTCTGTTTTACACAGTAAACATGGCGATCCGGTGTTGCACGAAGATCCTGATCCTCTCCGCTCTAGCGCTATTTGGAGCGACTTCTGCCTTCAGAATTCGACCAAAAATTCTACAAAATGTAGGGGTAGACCCAGACGTCAATCGGAACGCGGTAAGAAATCTTAATTTTCCCTCATTTTGTTGTAATTTGTAAATTTCTGTAACGTTTTTGAATGTTTTTTTTGTATGTGTGTGTAGTGAATCGGGCTGTGGGGGTATTAGGAAGGTGTGTTTGTGGGTGTTGGTCGATATTTCGACCAATAGAAAGTAGGGTGTGTGGCGTCGTATTACGTAACGTTTGCCGCTCCCATTGTCTGGCCAAGGTGCCGTTCATTGTCAATACTATCGATGTTGACTCTGGCTTGTTATTGATTGAAAGACGTTGTGTAACTCAAACTCAGTAACTGCAGAAAATCTACAACACAAATTTGGTAAATGGGTACTGCCAGATAACTGAAAAAATGAGGCAACTTGAATTTCCAATTTACAATGAATAAGTATAACAACTCAAAATGTATCAGCTTTCCATGAAGTTTAAATCTTATTATATTTTTGAGGTTATGATCCAAGATTTGTCATTTAAAAACAAATTAATGTTCAATATTAAAATTGAGAACTCATGAATGAATTGCTTTCAAACAGTTATCTTTTTGAATTGAAATTTGGAAATTAAATTATGATAAATTAGGTCAATCGTCCATGCTTAAGACAAGTGTTCTTGTTTCTTAAAACTGGGTAAATATGTTTGATGATTTCAGAAATCATTTCAGCTAGATCCAGCTCATTCAAGCATTCAAAGAGCACATACTAAATGAGGATGGGTTCATAACGTTTTTCATGGAGTGCATATTACAGAGTATAATTTATGTGAATTGCCCCTTTATATGTTGATTAATTTCCTCTGTTCTGTTATAATTTCAGAGCCAGCTAATAATGAGCATGGGTGTTCCATGCGAGTAATGCTTTATTCAGACAGTATTTTTAATTTTATTATAGAGGGCCTCAAAATTATATTACAGTCAGACGTATATTGACCACCTAAGGTAAACGAGAAAGGCGGCCACTGTAGACAGGTGTCCCGTTTATTTGTTCCAATAATATTGCTTTCCTCTGTAGACAGGGAATAATTTTGTTTGGCCAATTTAGACAGGTTGGGTGCTATAGACGGGTGACTTCTTTTAAACATTCTCTTAAAATTCCTGTTTTAATTTCAGAGCCAGCTGATAACGAGCAAGGGCTACCCGTGCGAGAGGCACTCTATACAGACTGAAGATGGCTTCGTCCTCGGCGTGCAGCGAATACCTTACGGCCGCGCTGAGACCAAGTACACTCCGCGGCCAGCGGTCTTCCTCCAACACGGCCTACTGGGGTCTTCGACGAACTGGTTGACGAACCTCGCCAACGAGAGCTTCGCGTACATTCTCGCCGATGCGGGCTTCGATGTCTGGCTCGGCAACATACGGGGGAACATCTACTCGCGTAAAAATGTTCACTTTAAACCGAGCAAGGATGCCTTCTGGAAATGGAGGTCAGTGATTTTAGGAGGAAAATTGTATTTTTAATGCTTGAAATTAACCCCTTGCCTATGTCAGCAACCTGGTGGGATATGTTGGCAATTCTGTGAATGTTATATAATATTCTCTATTTTCTTAAATGCAGAACTTTGGGATGAGATGGGGAAATATGATTGTCTGCCACGCTGGGCCACGTTCTGACCACAACCAAACAGTGGCATTACTCATTTTTGGTGGCCCAATGTAAATTTGAAGTTGCGCCGTGCCATTATGCTAACTAGTGCTTATTTCAAGTCCGGATATATCTCTTTATTAATAAACTAATAATAATTTTGCTTTATATAGCGTCTCATATGATTGATCATCTTCTCTAAGCGCTTTACAATGTTATCCTTACCTCGGTCATCTGTAACACACATACAGTCAACCTGCCTTTGAAGTGCTCTTTCTCAACTCCCTGGGGAGTTTTCTAGCCAGGCTACATATCATAGGTGCTCACATGCTCTTAGCCTGACTATGTTGCTAAATGTATTCTTTTTATTTTGTTTATAATAGCTTCTGACCACTTGAGCAATGAAGAATTAAGGGTTTAAGGGACGATCGCCGTCATTTGGTTTTCTATAGCTCAGTCGGTAAGAGCACCGGTCTAGCAATCCGGAGGTCTCGGGTTCGAATCCCATTAGAATCCCATTTTTCTTTGCTCGCTTTTAATCTCTTTTTATTTTGTAATACAGTTGGGATGAGATGGCAAAGTATGACCTTCCCGCCATGCTGGGCTACGTCCTGAACGCAACCAAACAGAAGGACCTGTTCTACGTGGGACACTCTCAGGGAACCACCATCGGCTTTGCAGAGTTCTCCAGGAACCTGGACCTAGCATCCAAGGTTTGCATTCATAGTTAAAGACTACTGCTGTCTTATAACCACAGAGCTCATAATTACTACCTTGGCATAGGTGCATTATTTTGTTTTATATATTTTTCAAATCGGTCAAACTTTAAAGGGAATGTTCTGGTTATACTTGTACGCTAATGTGCATTGAAAATTATTAAAAATGTAACTATCAGGCTGTTCTTTTAAAAATGCTTTTAATCAGATGGGAAGTGGTTTTCATTGTATGACGCACCTCTTGACCCCCGGGAAATGACACACTTATGACGCACTCATGACGCACTTATGACGGATCCATGACGCACTTATGACGGACCCATGACGCACTTATGACGCACCCATGACGCATTTCCCGGGGGTCAAGAGGTGCATCATACAAATGACACCTGCATTAGTTTTGCTCTTCATTGCCAAAAAATAGAAAGAAATTGAAGCGCCCTCTTGACCAGAACTGTACTTCCCCTTTAAGTTCTCAGTCAGATTTTCAAGTTATTGTTTGGTTTGATATGGTTAGCATGTACACATGTTCTTTTTAAATTGATCAGTACATGGTCATTAATTAACTTAGAACCCTTTGTTCTGCCAGTGACCTCTCGTAACTTTGGGTCAGTTCACTTGACTGAGAAAAACAATATATATTTGATTTCGTTCACATTCATGTGCTAATATTTGTATATAAAGTACCATGTTTACAAACTTGTCCCTGTATATCTGAGATCAATTAAACCGTATTTATCGCTAGTGCTTCTCTTATTTCTTTGTTATCTTTGCTAAAAAAAGAAACTTGTATTTGTTTTGGTTCAGAAATCAGAATCATGTGCCATATATTGCCCAACACTGTTTTGCCAAATTTGAACCAGTCTATCCTAGACCCTTTCAACTGCAGTATAGTGGTCTTCTTTTTTCTTCTAAAGTTATTCTCTTAACTTAGATAATTGTATGGATTTACCAGTAGTATTGTTCCTTTCCCCTTGTTCTCTTTACTTAGATTAAATTGTGTTTGTTTTGGTTCAGAAGAATCATGTGACATGTAGTATTGCCAAATTTGACCATGTCAGTCCTAAACCCTTTCAACTGTATAGTGTTCTTCTTTTTTCTTCTAAAGAAAGTCTCCTTATAGAACTGTATAGATTTACCAGTAGAATTGTTTGTTTTTTTCTTTTCCGTTATTCTCTTTACCTCAAGCAACTTGTGTTTGTTTTGGTTCAGAATCATGTGAAATGTAGTCTTGCCTTACACTGTTTTGCCAAATTTGACCTTGTCTGTCCTAGACCCATTCAACTGTACAGTGTTCTTCTTTTTCTTCTAAAGATATTATCCTTAGACATGATTTTACCACTAGTATTGTTCTCTTTACTTAGATAATCTTGTGTTTGTTTTAGTTTAGAATCATGTGATATGTATTGCCAAATAGTGTTGCCAAGTTGGACCTTGTACGTCCTTGTCTTCCATTCAACTGTATACTGTATTTAACTCTAGTATGTGTGACCTGCTATAGCAAAACCCGGCACTTGTCGGTAATTCATGTTTTGAAGAAATGGGCATTTTAAGTTCACACAATGTGTGTAAAAGACCTATGATTGTAAAATTGAACCAATCATATCTTCGCCAATTATTGGCCAATTAGTTAGAACAAAGCATCAAATGAAAGCTTGTGATGAGGCCTTTGTAATGGTATGAAAATCTACATTTTTATTTTTATCGACAAGTGCCTGGGTTTTGCTATAGGCCGTCACATATTGTTCTTGTTTGTTCTCTTTACTTCAAGAATATATATTTGTTTTGGTTCAAATACTTCAAAATCATCAGATACTTCAAAATCATGTGCCCTGTACATGAATGTATAGATCTAATAAAAGCTTGCACAAGTTTATGTACTTGCTTAATACAGGGTTTCTAAGCGCAAACTATTATTATTACCCATGGTCATCAGGTATTGTTCAAACCCACACAATAAAACTGCATACTTTCTCAACTCCCTGGGGAGCATAATAACCAGTATTGTTTATTTTCTTCTACATTTCATACTTTGATTATAAGTTCAAATACTTACTTTAAAGGGATAGTTGAGTTCTGGTAAGGAGAGTACAGTTTTGGTGAAACTGAATTTTAGTAACCAAAACCTGCATCATTACATTACAAACTAATAGTTATACCTAGAAAGGAACACAAAATTACAAATGATGTAGTAAAGATCATGTTATCATTCAAAAAGAGCCGTTAAAACGTAAGAGGGCGCTCTCTAAACACTCATCGGTTTCAACCATTTTGAATAAAATATTGTGCATGTGATGCTTTGTTGAAATAGTGATTAGGTAGAGAAATAACCAACAACTATTTAAATACATATTTTGTAACTTTTTGAAAAGAGGAAGCATTTTTTTGAATTTTTAACGGCTGGTTCAAAATTCTCTAATAAACCTGGGGCCCCAGGTTTATTACAAATTGTTATATTTATGGATATTTCAGCCGTCTCAGAACCGATTTTGATCAAACAAAGATGATTTTATTATTTAAATATTATGCTCTTTCAAATTTTACACTCAGTTTTTCATTACCTCACAACAAAATTAAGTAGTCTAGCGCCCTCTCTACCAAAACTCAACTATCCCTTTAAATAGTAACTTATAGTTTCTCCTGTCATTGTTTTATTTGCAGGTCAAGATGTTCTATGCCCTAGCCCCCGTGGCCCAAGTCGGCAACATGGAAAGTCCACTGAGATACCTCACCTACTTCTTGCCAGAGATCCAGGTTTGTACAAATTATTACTATTATTTTTACAATCATATCTATTAAACATACTTGGTAAAGGTTTATGGTTGTATACAGTTTATGATATATGCTGAAGAAACCATTTAAGATGTGTAATATTTCAGGCAACATGGAAAGCCCGCTGAAATATCTCGCATCCTTTTTGCCAGAGATCCAGGTTTTGTAGGGATAATTCATATTTTGCTAACACAAATGTAACATTTCATGTATTTAATTTGTTATATCTGCTATTAAAGACATAACAGGGGTAACACAAAGTTTAGAAACCATTTTTAACACATGAAGCATTTCAGAAGTTTACTGCATTTATTATAAGGATTGAGTCTATAATTATGTGTAAGTCATTTTTTTAAATTTGTAATTCAGCCAAACCTGTATTAGTGGCCACCTGTCTATAGTAGCCTGGAGTACCCTGGATAATAAAACAATGTTCTGGAACCTAAATAGAGATCACCTGTCTACAGTGGCCACTTTTCTTGTTCCGGTGCGTGGTCACTATACACAGGTTTGATTGTATATATCTAATTTGGACCTGCATGATGACTGCACAGTATGCAGATATATTCTGTTTTGAAGTATGTTATTCATTTGAAGAAAATGAAATCAATTAGTGAGTGCCTTTTCAGGCTTTCTCATTTGTGATTCATTACACACAACTGTTATACCCTCAATAGTTAATCAATACACCGAAACTGAAACTGGACAAGTTAAACAAGCCATGGTCAATTACACTAGCATAGTTTTTAAGTATCCATTAAATATATCAACAGGTCAGAATCATTTCCTGTGATTGTCTCAAACGAAAGCTAATTTGTACTAACAGTCTTGAAGAAAGTAGTGATTAAGATCATCATATATCATATGATCAGTTGGTAGCTACAGGGGGGCATGGGGGATGGGGGGGGGGGGGGTGGCACTTGCCCCCTGATAATTTGCCCCAAACAATAGAAAACATAAGGGGAAAATAATCTGTGTAAGAGGAAAGAAATACATAAGGCGAGCCCCCCCCCAAAAAAAAAAAAAAATTTATTTAATAAACATAATTTGCGTGCCCCCTAGCAATCCGACCACGCTACGCCAATGAGTATAATAAATCATTTCTTGAGGTAGTGCTTTCCCCTGAAAGTCACTTTCAACCAGGTTGTTTTGAAAACTTGTAACTTTCATTCTGTATGAGGAATGAATGACATCTTGTTCATATAGTAAGTACTTACAGTGGCGTACCCAGGATTTTTTAAAGGGGGGGGGGTTTCAAATTAATTGAAGCCGAGACCAAGTACTTTCACAATTTTCAAGCCCGAGACCAGCAATCTTCGAAAAATTTGGGGGTCGAGACCAGGTTTTAGACGGTCGAGACCGCTTTAAAGTAGTCTCGAGACCGGCTTAAATTTGAAAAGGGGGAGGGGGGGTTCAAACCCCCCCAAACAGCAATTTTTAGGTCAAAGGGGTTTGAACCCCCCAAACCCCCCCCCCCCCCCCTCCCCGCTGGGTACGCCTATGAGTACTTATAAAGAAGTTAAGCATTGTCATCAAATATGATGATGACTTTTTTTTACTCTGAAGGTGACTTTGAATGTCACTTTTCTTTTCATGTACTTCAAAGAAATTTCTTTCCTTTCTTCTTCCAAGTCATGTGAGTGTTCTTCGGAATCATTTTTTTTGTTTACATTAAGGGAAGTTGAATACTAGTGTTTTTTTGGCAAAGTTCTGTTATTTATTGGAGCGTCCTATGTAAATCTTGTCACTTCTAGTTGTATATTTCCTTTAGGCTATCACTTATAACGAAAATAAACATATCTTTTGTGTGACCTTTGACCTTTGAAATCATGTGATTTTACTGCCTACTGGAAGCTGCCCAAATTGTTTTAATAATAATAATAATAAATACTTATATTGCACAGGTACTAATATATACTGTACCGCATATTACATTAAAACAAAATTATAAGAGCCATACTGAAGAGTGTTATATTGTTTTAAATGTTTCCATATTTGGACTTGGAGGTTGTCTGATACAAACTGGTAAATTATCCCAATGTTTAGGAGCAGCGTAAGCAAAAGCTAACCACCAAATGTAGACTTTGGGATTCCACAGGGGTATATCCACATTTGTATATATCAAGAGTGTAGAATCTTGTGAACTTAGACTTTATTCAAATTTTGACTCTGACTTCATTGTGATTAAATCTTGAATGTATGTTGATGCCAAACTTGTTTTGAAAGAAGACATCTCTAATATTGAGTCATGCTTGAATTATATTGTTTCCTTCCAAGTCACGGGGAAGTTCTTCTGTCGACCTTTATACACCCAAAAAAAGATCCAGTTTTGTTTGACATTCAGAATTCTATTTGTGCACAAGCATCATAGATATGCTTTCGATATCTGAAGATTGGAGAGGGACCGTTGTTTGCATACCGATGTGCAATGTATGCAGTTGAATTATTACGCAATGTTTTGTATACCTGCAAGTCGTGAATCTGTGTTTGTGTTCAATTTTCTTTGATATTCTTTGTAAATACTGTAGTTAATTCATATCATTATTTATTAAGAAATTATATATTTGTTTCTCTTTTTAACCTCTAGTTTCACTTTGATATTCTCGGTGAGGGTGAATTTCTTTGTGAATACAGTTTTTTTTTTTTTTTTTTTTTTTCTCTTCTTTTTGTACTCCCTATAGAAACGATCGGAAAACGGCAACAAAATTTACGTTCAACCCTGATAAACTATTACTCCAGATACATATTTTAAATATAACACAAATTGACACAAATCGACCGAACCAACTTTTATATTTACGCGCACGTAAAGGGTATTTTTGCTGCGTGAATTGGCTTCGCGAAAAAATGTTTTTTTTGCCTCAAGGTTGGCAGCTCTGAAAATACTTTTTTTTGGTTCAAAATACTGTTTTTTAACTCACAGAATACTTGTTATGCCTCCGCCAACGAAGTGGCCGGAGGCATTATGTTTTCGGGTTGTCCGTCCGTCCGTCCGTACGTACGTCCGTCCGTCCGTCCGTACGTACGTCCCGTTTTCGTTCTCGCGATAACTCAAGAACCGGTTGACGTATCAATTTCAAACTTGGTATGAGTGTACATATTGGGGTGACAATGATCTGATTAGATTGTAGTGATCATGAGGTCAAAGGTCAAGGTCACAGGACTCAATATATATGCAAAAATGGCTCGTTCTCGCAATATCTCAAGAACCGGTAGACGGATCAATTTCAAACTTAGTATGAGTGTACATATTAGGGTGGCAATGATCTGATTAGATTTTGGGGTTCATGAGGTCAAAGGTCAAGGTCACATGACTCAATATATGTGCTAAAATGTTTGTTCTCGCGATATCTTAAGAACCGGTTGACGGATCAATTTCAAATGTGGTATGAGTGTACATATTGGGGTGGTTATGATTTGAATACATTTTAGGGTTCATGAGGTCAAAGGTCAAGGTCACAGGACTCAATATATGTGAAAAAATGCCTCTTTCTCGCGATATCTCAAGAACCGGTTGACGGATCAATTTCTAACTTGGTACGAGTGTACACATCTGGGTGGCAATGATCGGATTCGATTTAGGGGTCATGAGGTCAAGGTCACAGGACACAATATATATGCAAAAATGGCTTGTAATGGCAAAATTTCAAGAACTGAATATCAGATTTCAATCAAACTTCGTACCTGAATGTATCATAAAGAGTCAACGTAGCCATAAAATATTGGGATCATGAGGTTGAGGTCAAGGTCACATGACTCTACATGCAAAAAAACTTGTAATGGCAAAATCTCAAGAACTAAATGTCAGATTTCAATCTCACTTGGTACCTGAATGTTTCGGGAGCCAATGTAGCCATCAAAGTTTGGGGTCATATGGTCAAGGTCACAGAACTTGAAATATGTGAGAAAAAAAATTAATTCAGGATATTAAAATCGCGTCATAGCGGAGGCATAATTTTCGACTGCGCGCAGTCGAAGATCCATCTAGTTTTGGTTTGTGAAGGTTGGCATCTCTGGATTATGTGACCAGCTACATCAAAACCCGCCACTTGTTGGCAAACATCAAATTTTAGATTTATATACCATTTGAAAGGGGTACTCCATCAGCTTTAATTTGATACCTATTTTTAATTAATTGGGATAATATTTGGCAGTTATGATAATGTTTATATGCGTTAAGTTGAAACTGAGATATTGATGACAATGACAATCACTATTAAAACCATACAAAGTTGCTGTACAAAATCGTAAAAACCTTTGCACTGGATTAATATTTCAACTTGGATTTTTAAAAATTATTATTTAAGATCAAAACTTTATCTTGCTAGTTCTGTCAACATTTTAATTTGCCCCTGGGACTGATTTTCCACTTTAGAGGCCAATAACTGCAAAACAAAATTACTGACAAGCGGTGGGTTTTGATATGTATAGCGGTCACATATACTGTATGCATTTTCGCCCCCGAAATGCCCAAATTCGCCCCCGAAAAAAAAAATTTCAGGATTTTTTGTGGGATTTTCCCGTTTGGATTGTGATCAAATGCTTATAAAATGATCACTTACAGCATTATAGCTTATTAGTAGCCCCTGAAATTCGAAAAAGAGCCCGGATATTTGTAGCCCCCGAAAATGGAGCCCCCGAAATAAAAATATTAATTTTTCGCTGACTGTATGTAATACAAATTATATATCTGTTTTCCTTCTCCAGATTAGTTTTTACCTTTGATATTCTTTCTGAATACAGGCATTCATACAATCTTATAATCATGAATTAAGATAATAAATATATCTCTTTCATTTTTCCCCTCCAGTTTCTCTTTGATATTCTTGGCGAGGGTGAGTTTCTTCCCAGCAACGAATTTGTCAAGTGGCTCGCAGCCGATATCTGTCCAGAAACGGAATTTGTTTGCTCCAACGTGCTGTTTGTCATCGCTGGTTACGACAAGAAGAATCTTAACGAGGTTGGTATAAAGATATGAATAGTAAGGGTCAGATTGATTTTGTTAGGGGCAAACTTGACGTTTAAGCCAAGATGTGTTTTAAGGTTTTAAGGTATAGTTTTTTAGCAGTGAAAAAAATACATAGGGTCTCAGGGCGATTTTGCTCCAAAAATGCTCCAAAGAGACCCTGAAAATCATAAAAGCACCCATGTCATTTGACTGAGTCTTATTTAAAACCATGTTTAGAGTGTCAACCTGATGTAAGCAAGCAAAAAAAGATAAAATGTTCCCTTTTACTTAGTTATAAATCTAATTAAGGCTTCACACAATTTTGTTTTACTAGTGGCGTTGATGGTCCAGTAAATAAGTTTCCCCTCAATTTATGGGGGCCTAAAATGATAATGTACTAGCTCTAAAATTTAATTGTATCATGATGAGCAACTATCTTGTGCAACATCTCAACTTCCCAGAGAGCAAACTAGCCATTTTCCCTTTTCTATCTATTTCAGTCACGGATTCCAGTGTACGTCAGCCATACTCCAGCAGGGACCTCCGTCATGGATGTAGTCCACTATGCCCAGGTGAGTAAGGATATTACAGTCAAACAATAAAGTTGGCAACTGTAAACAGGAAGATGTGGTGTGGCAAGGATTCGCTTGCTTTCCAAGTGGGAGATCCCGAGTTCGAACCCGGAGTATGCCCATCGTGTTTATCCTTTAGCAAGACAATTAATCCACGTTGCTGCTCTCTATCCATGTGTATAAATGGGACCCGGTAGGAGGTGAAAGCCTTTTTGTGAACGATCTGTTCGATGCCCATGAGCTGCTTGGAAGGAATGCTCCCCAGGGAGTGGAGATGGTGCACACAATGTGTGCTGGTTTGCATTGTATCCTATGACCGGGGGTAATAATATCATTGTGAAGCACCTAGAGATGATTATCAATCATATTAGGCGCTATCAAGTACGGTATATTATAACCCTGTTATTCTCTGCAGGGGATATTTTTTGGCGGGTGGCCACCAAAGGCAGGCTGGCTCCTACAAACAGGTGGCCACTAACATCCCATTCATACTTACGTCTAGCACTGGCTCGGCACTGGCTTAATCCAGTGCTAGACGCAAATACCGACCATTCATACTTGGCAGCAACAGTGGATAACTGACGCGCAAGTATGAATACAAACAGTGGCTTGGAAATGTCTTAGACATGTCTGGGCATGCGCACTGTGTTCATATGACGTAAATGGTAAATGACGTAGTACACTCCTATTGTGATGTAAGAATGACTAAGCAAATTCTGAACGAGCAAGACCGTAATGCGCATGCGCCAGGTTGTGCTAGACGATAACAGTGTCTAGCATCACAATAATGCCAGGCTAGGCTGAGCCAAGACCGATGCTAGACATTTCCATTCATATTTGCGTCTAGCACTGGATTAAGCCAGTGCCAAGCCAGTGCTGAGCCAGTGCTAGATGTAAGTATGAATGGGATGTATGACAGGTTTGAATGTGCTTGGATTGAAAGGTCAATTCTTTGATTGGTTGATAATAGATTGATTCTCCTTACCCACATAGAATACAAAATCTGGCGATGCATTGTTGTTCTGATCATTTGTGACCGGCTATAGCAAAACCCTGCACCTGTCGGTAATTCACGTTTTGAAGAAATAGGCATTTTAAGTTCGCATAATGTGTGTAAAAGACCTGTGATTGTAAAATTAAAACAATTGTATCTTCGCCAATTATATTGACCAATTTGTTAGAACAAAGCATCAAATGAAAGCTTGGGATGAGGCCTTTTCAATGATATGAAAATCTACATTTTGATTTTTACCGACAAGTGCAGGGTTTTGCTATAGCCGGTCACATTTATAGAGGAAGGACAATCTATGAACTCCCATTTACGAAACTGCCAATTTGTACATTGTGTTTTAACCCTATTAAGGCCGGGCTATTTGAGGTCTTCAGCAGGCCGGGGGGGGGGCCATTATGGCCCCCCCCTAAGATCTCGGCCGCGGAGCGGCCGATCGCCGTAAAAATTTTGAAAAATTCATTAATTTGCATATTTATGGTAATTTATGCAAATAAGTCATGAAATTCATATTTTTACCCATAAATCATATATTCTTCATAATTAAACTCTGGTTTTCACTACATATATTCTTTAGAGCATTTGGAATGATACTACAACAAAAAAAAATGGAAGAGCCCGGTTCTTCCTTTTGTTTTCTATTGTTTTATTAATTTCTTATGTATTTCTTTGTTTTTTTAACTTATGTATTTTATTGTTTTTGTTGTTTATTTTATTTCTAACTATAATTTAACTGTTTTGAACCCCAAAACCAACATATAAAATGTAAACAACACCAAATATCTAATAATACACCTCATTTTATGAAAATTGATATTTCCATATGTTTTGTACACAAATCACGAAATTTAGCGATTTTCGGGCTGACATGCATAGACAAAAGGTCACGTGACATTGTAACAGAGGGTCCGATTTTCGAAATTTTTGTTTTAAAACGTGCGCAAGACCCGAAAGAAAAAAGTCACCAAGCAGCGGCGCGTCATCTTGCAGCGTTTTGGAGCAATAAAAAAAATTCCGGAGGGGGGGGCCATTATGGCCCCCCCCGGCCTTAATAGGGTTAATAGGGATAATTGGCCTATTATTCATTTGTAGTACAGCAAAACCTTATTATAATGAGGAACTTGGGATCATAAAAATTACCTTGTTATGTCAGGCATCCTGTTATATCACGGTAAAAAGAGCTTATACCAAAAGACCTTATATCACAGCTCTTTATGATACGTTTCCACTGTACCATGTACACTTATTTTAATGAAAATGTACTCCCATGAAGATGAGTAGAAAATGTGACTGTCTATCTACTGCATTCGTTTGGTAGTTGTTTAAAAGATTTAAATTTTGGTATAACATGCATTCTTCACAGACCACAGCCCCAGTATATTCGATACCATACATTCGTAGTAATGTGACACATCACTTTTTGGACCACTGAATATATGTGACCGGCTATAGCAAAACCCCGCACTTGTCGGTAAAAATCAAAATGTTGATTTTCACACCATTAAAAAGGCCTCATCACAAGCTTTCATTTGATGGTTTGTTCTAACTAATTGGTCAATAATTGGCGAAGATACGATTGTTTCAATTTTACAATCATAGGTCTTTTACACACATTGTGTGAACTTCAAATGCCCATTTCGTCAAAACATGAATTACCGACAAGTGCCGGGTTTTGATATAGCGGGTCACATATGACAAACTTTAATAAGTGATATTTTCTCTTTATCTCTTGTTTCACACTTTTTTTGCAGATGATTGATTCTGGCACATTCCAAATGTATGATTATGGCAAAGCCGAGAACATGAAGTTATACAACCAAGTAAGTAGCAACTTGTTTCTATTTGATACAGAGGTTTTCATAATTGAGGGAACTTTAGGTTATCTTATGCTGTCCTAAAAGCCCGGTCACATATCACCGGATAGCGTAAACGTATGCCCGACGAGCACTGGCGTAAATCTGTTCGGAAAACACAATGCATTGGAGGGGCGAGCTTTGTTTGTGAACAATTGCTCGCCCCCCCAACGCATTGTGCTTACCGAACAGATTTACGCCAGTGCCGACGAGTACAAAACATTCCGCCAGATAGAACAACGTACATCGCCTGACAAGGAACGGACAAGAAACGCATAAGAACGGATTACAAATTTTACTCTTTGTCGGGCATCCGTTTACACCTTTCCGGTGATATGTGACCGGGCCATTAGTATCATTCATAGCCAGTTTCTTCTCTTTGTTTCCCACTTAGTGTCCATGATTGTTCTTGGTCTACTCTACTTGTTGATGAATGGGGGATTAAAGGGGTAGTACAGTTTTGGTAAGGCTGAGCTTTAGTAACCAAACCTGCACAATAACATTACAAACTAATAGTTATGAGTCCACCATGCTCGAAAGGTATAGAAAATTACAAACGACTAAGTAAAAAGCCTGTTAACATTAAAAAAAGAGCCATCCAAACACAAGAGGGCGCTATCTAAAAAAAAAAAAAAAAAAATTAAAACCATTTTTCATACAAAATTATGCATGTGGTGTTTTGTTGAAATAATGATTAAATAGAGAGATCATCAACAACTATTTAAAAACCCCTTTTGAAAATTTGTGAAAAAGTGTAAGCATTTAAAAAAAAACATTAAATAAATCTGGGCCCCAGATTTATTACGATCGTATATATTTATTGATATTTCTTCCATTTCTGAACCGATTTTGATAAAATAAAGTTTATTCTGCCATTAAAATTGTATGCCCTTTCAAATTTTATACTCAGTTTTTCATTATCTCACAAAAAATTATTTTATACCAAAACTGAATAACCCCTTTAAGTTATTAACTTAAACTTGTCGTTATAAAAACTGGGTCAAGTGGATACTTGCAATCTGTTCCTTCTTCTTCTTACTAGTATCATAGTTGATGATATTTTCTCTCTCTGTTGTCAGAATAATCAGAACACACCACCCCTCTATCATCCAGAAGACATGGCCGTCCCGGTCTCGATCGATTGGGTAGACCAGGACTGGTTCACTGACCCTATAAAAGTCCATTCGCTAATACTTCTCCTCCAGGACCTAAGACGACTCCTTGCCGATAATATTATTATTGACGTTTTTGTTCTTTGCATTGTTGTTTTCAGAGCACACCTTGGTCTCAATCTATTGGGGAGACCAGGACTGGCTCGCAGACCCTAGGCCTAAAAATGTCCAGTAACTAATACATTTCCTCCTCCTCCCCCTCTTTCTTGTCAACAATATTATTATTATTGACGTTTTTGTTCTTTGCATTGTTGTTTTCAGAGCACACCGCCACCCTACCATCCAGAGGAAATGACCATCCCGGTATTGATCGATTGGGTAGACCAGGACTGGCTCGCAGACCCTAAATATGTCAAGTAGCCAATAACTCTCCTCCCCCTCCTCATCCTCCTTGTAAATAATATTATTATTGATGTTATTGTATTATTTTGGTATTTTCAGAGCACACCACCCCTCTACCATCCAGAGGAGATGACCACTCCCGTCTCGATCTATTGGGGAGACCAGGACTGGCTCGCGGATCCTAAGGACGTCCAGTGGCTGATTCCAAAACTGAACAAAACCCTCAAGAACAACCTCCACTACCCTGATTACGACCATCTGGACTTCATCTGGGGGATCGACGCGGCAACGCGGGTCTACAAGCCGATCGTTGACGACATGAAGAAGCGGTCTGGACTTTTATAGCGTTACATTTTATTAAGAAGTTTTGATCGGGACTCATATCCTTGCATAAATTGAACATTAGCCTTAATTTTTGTCATATTAACCCCTTGACCACGGGAACAGAGTGGCTTGTGTAAAAAGTCTATGGGGATTTCATAATGTGTTAAGTGAATGCATTATTGAGATTTTAAATTGGTCGAGATGGTTACGATTACTCATGTTTTATATTGGGAATTGATGCAGCAACGCTGGTCTACAAGCCGGTCGTTGACGAAATTAAGAAGCGGTCTGGGCCTAACTAGCATGATCACCGATTTTTATTGCGAAAAATTGGTTGGGACTCGTACTAGGGCAGAAAAGGTGAATGATATTCAAAATTATTCTAATGAATGCACGTGATTGAGATTTTAACTTTGCAAAGACTATTACCAAAGTATGTGTGTTTTGTGGGAGGTGGTATGTGCCTACCCCTGTGTTAATGACGTGACAAAGATAGCTTGACTTCATTGCATTGTCACTGAATATTGTCTTACAACGAAGGTGCGGTCTTTTGAGTACCCTAGTAATAGCACCACACATTTTGATATTCTTCTTCCAGAAAGCCTTTTTCACATCATGGTTCAAGATGTGAAATTTAGACCAAAATTCTTATAAACATCAGGGGATGTTTGATTACATGCAATTTAACTTTGTGTACATATATTGGCGTGTTTGTGTTTTTGAAAGTTTTTTAATCAAAAAATTGTTGATAATGTTTTCTCATTCTAACTTATATTGCCCTTTTTTATAACAGTTTTTAAAGCACATGTATTATAGCATTTGTGATTTGAAATTTGGAACTTTATGAATCAAAGATGATAATTGTTATGTTATTTTATAACATTAAGATTGTTGTCATATTAACTATATTGATATTTTATGCTTACATAATGTGCAGCCCTTCATTGTACCGAATGTATATATTATATATTTTCACACAATATTTAATCTTCCTTCTATTTTTCTAAAATTTGCAGCAAATATATGTTTTTTTAGGCCATATAACAGTATTGGGAAAGTTACCGAAGGCATCTATGTTGGCCAAATTTATTGATCAATATTGTTATAAAAGTATATTTAAAAAAAAGGCTTGTGTGGTAAAATCTGAACCTTAGTATCGTTAAATGCAGAAATATTGATTGAAACATCAATTCACGCTGCTTAGCATGCCTCTGAAATTCGGCCTAAATTCACCACTCGTTCCCCCTACGTGCGGTTGCATATCTTTTGCATGCAGCGTATATTCGGTTTAATTAAATCTATGGTAATTAGATTTTGTTTTTTTGACCATTTCAATGCTCAAAAAGTAAATTTCAAAAGTTTTTGTCTGAATCTTTAAAAATGAACAGATAAGTTCTTTCACATGGTAGGTACTAAAAGCGTATTTTTAATTTTTTGTGCGTGGGGCATTTCCCAATACTGTTATTTGGCTTTAAAAAGAGGAATACATGTTAAATTAGTTGTACCATCATTACCCTAATTAGGCTTTGGGATACTAAATTTCTTCTTTTGGTTGATTTATTCTGATAACTTGACCAAATGTTCTACGTAATTGATTTAACTATCCATTCTAAACAGTGCAATATAAGAAGATTTTTCTTGACCATTGTTTCAAGTAAATTAATTGTTCATGAATTAATTTTGCTAGGTCATTCCGGTCAAATGATTTTTCAGTTGGATTTCTTAGCAAGTTTCAAATCTAAACCCCTCAAAAGGTTAGTTTAAGTCAAGTTTTATTGATGATATCTAAATTGTGAATGAAAATATCATTATTTTGGAAGTAATGCCTTCCTTGATATCTCTGCAATGCAAATCACATGCAAAATGCATAAAGTAGTGTTAGTGTCTTTTAAAAAAAATCCTTTATAGCCCGGTCACATATCAACGGATTACGCAAACGGATGTCAAACGGAGAGCTAAATTTTCCATCCGTTCTATACGTTTCTTGTTCGTTCCTTGTCCGGTGATGTACGTTGTTCTATGTTTTGTACATGAACCAATGGAGACGACTTTCATCACAAGATAATTTAATTTCGCAAATTGTCTATTCGTTGGGCATACGTTTCCGATATCAGTTGATATCTGACCGGGCTATTAGGTACACTGTTGTGTGTGCATGCAGTAGAGTAGAATATGAAATATTGGTTATCATTCAAATGATGCACATTTATCTCACTTTTTTTCTTATTAATATTTTGTACCACTTAACTAATGGTAAATTAACATACACTGTACTGATATGTGTTAAGAGTAACAAAATAATACTAGTCATATATTAGAGCTACTAAGTCTCCCGGGCTTTAACCGAGCTGCCTCGGGCGCATCAAGCATATCAAGGAATACATTCCTGCCAGGTACCCATTTACTACACCTGGGTTGAGAGTAGCAAATGTGGATAAAGTGCCTTGCTGAAGGACACACCTGCCGCGGTTGGGAATCGAACCCACAGCCCTTGTATAGAAAAACGGAGGCCCTAACCAATATACCATGATACTTTGACTACACATTTGGGCCACGTTGCAGAAGAGATGCCGTCTGTTGCAATTAATTGTAAGTCAGGTCATGTGACTAAATGCGCACATGATCTGATTGGCTGAAATGCACACATTTTCTGACTTGCAATTAATTGTAACTTACAATCAATTCTATATCTCTTTCTGCAACGGGACCCTGATGTATGATGTTGTATTCCAAATGTTTATGAACACCAAAGATTCATAATTTGTTTGCATGTGTACTATAATTATTATGTATTATATTCCCGTTTCTACTCTTGATGGTTTGGTTAATGACATTTGTGTGCCATCATGTTACATATCAACCAAATCAAATGAAAATTTTTTTTTTTTACTACTTCTTGTCAAAATCACATTATTAATACCTTTTTCTTGTGTTTTGTAATATGAGTGTACATGAATGAAATATGTATAATAAATTTGAATAATTTTGAATGAAGTTTCATTAAATCGATTGTACATTTGTTTCTCACATGTATTAAATCTAGATTATAATGGTGATGATGATGATAATGATTATGGTCATGGTTATGATGATGATGGAGATAACAAAATTGATTGTGGTAGGACAAATATATTTACACACATTACAACAAATAAAATTAATTATATTTTAATGATATTCGGATGTAATATTTTAATATTTTCTATTGGGTCTTAAAGTGATCCAGGTAAAGTGTCAGATATTGCACAAAATTTCATTTCAGACTTCAATCCTATATCAATATCATTTTAAAATACAATTGAAAGATTTGTGAAAGTTTGAAAGAAAACGAACACTGTTTTAAACAGTGTACTAATACCTAGTGAAACAAACGAATATTGAGTTCATATTTTATCACTGAATACTGATGGCCTGTCGTACATTTGTCTCAGTAATAATCATCCGTTGACGATATCCGCACCCGTGTATGTTTACAGACGCGGTACAGAATTCATGGAATTTGCGCGCGCTCGACTCAAAGTTCAGTAGGGTCGGGAATGTTTCCCACGCGCGCTGGCTGGACTTGTTCAGCTACTGCAATTGTTCTTTTTATGAAAAGCGTTGGCAACGATTTTCAAATAATGATTTTCAATGATAATTATCTTCATACTAAAGGGACATTTGAACAAATCTAACCCTATTTTATTCTTCTCTTACCATAAGCTAAACAACACGGCAGAAGAGAAACGAGGAAGCTCCAAGTATTTTTCGTGGAGTTGGACACTTTACCTGGATCACTTTAAGAATTAAGAAAATAAAATGCATTTTAACACATATATAGTTTCATTAAGGACATAATTTCAAACTATTATCTATTTGTTTTCAATTTTCCAAAGTCAAGTCGGCAAAAGTGGTTCTTAAATATGTATGGTCAGAAATATTCTGGAACTGCAAACAATTTACAAACGGGCTTAAGAATCTGGGTACGGCAACCTTTATCATGGTTTCTTTTTTGTGTAAATGTTCAGATCAAATTAGTTATGAAGTATGACTAATGCAAAGAAGGCAGAAAACGTACTTGTAAGGCGAAGCGTGTGAGGTAACCTATAGATAACAAATTGCAATGAACACTTCAAATACAACCAATAATCAACTACTGGGTCACAAGAAGTACAAATGCAACTTCCGCCTGCCATGACGTCATTTGGCCACGCCCCTCACATTGCGAATGTTAAGGGGTTGGGCTTAGCAGGCCTTTAAAATGATGGAAACAGGTCATTTTCTGTGCTTGCTCGTTTAGGCCTATCTGGATTATTAACAAAAAAGATCATTGAACGTGATAATTAATGAAGGTATATTTTTAGGGTTGCAGGACAACTTTAACCAAATTCCGATGGTCGCTGGAAGATTAGTCGTAGATCGATCAATGTTCGTAGAGATCACCGTTCGGTAGCGCAAATTTGGTACGGTTGCGGAGCAGAGGTGATACCGTGAACTCCCGCCAAGCCATGGGTCTGGCCCGGCGGTAGCTTGAACTCGAACCGCTGGAACAGGTTTGTGAAGAGTAGAAATGCTTCCATCTTCGCTAGCTGAGCACCAAGGCACTCGCGGGGACCTGTTAGATGTCGTGAAAATAACCGAAATCCATGAAAAATGATTATCATAAATTTTCGATTGCATAATTCTGTTTTCTTTTGTTGAAATGTAATCCCAGGTCGAAAAAACAGTTGAAACCAGTTGGAAATTCAACTGGTTTTTACTGGTTTTAACTGGCATCAAACGGTACCAGTTAAAATTCCTGGTTACCAGTTAAAACCAATAGAAATACCAGTTGAAACCAGTTCAAAATACCAGTTGAAACCAACTACTTTAACTGGTCTTCATGTACCGGTTAATCCCACTACTGGTTTCTTAATGGTTTTATATTGGTTTCAACTGGTTTTCTTACTGGTTAGCCTTACTGGGTTCTTACTGGATTCTTACTGGTATCTATTACTGGATTCTTACTGGTTGTTCCAGTTGATTCCAGTGTACCAATTTCCATATTGAAACCAGTTGGCCAACTGGTATCAACTGGTATCAGTTGGCAACTGGTTTTGAACTGTTTTTTTTTCGACCTGGGATATATTCCATGAAGAGATGATCAAAAGGTAAAATGGAAAGTAATGCAATTACATATAAGTATTATACGTAATAATTATATATACGTATACTTATGGTATTTAAAAATATACTATAGTTACTAGAAACAGGCCAACTAGTTCTAATACATTCGCAAGACTAAACCATGAAATACGCGAATTTTCATTAAGATTACAGATTACACTTATTAGAGACACTTACAGGCATCCGAGCGTCATTTCTCCCGACAAGTTTTTTCCTTCCGAATAAACTTTATCCGGGTCATTGAATGCATCCGGGTTCTTCTAGACGCCGTGTCTATCGCAAACTGTTATCTAAAGGTAGTCAGTTTTGGTATAGAGGGCGCTTCAAGAATTTTTTTGTTTGTGAGGTAATGAAAAACTGAGTGCAAATTTTGATGGAGCATACAACTTAAATGGCAGAATAAACTTTATTTTTTATCAAAATCGGTTCAGAAACAGCTGAAATATCAATAAATATATCCGATCGGAATAAACTTGGGGCCATGTCTATTCGAAGATTTAAGAAGAACTAAATAAAATGCTTACACTTTTTCAAAAAAATTCAAAAGAGGTTTAAAATAGTTGTTGATAATCTCTCTATTGAATCATTATTTCAACGAAACATCACATGCACAACTTTTTTTTATTTATAAAAAATGGTTTAAACCAATGCATTTTTAGAGAGCGCCCTGTTGCGTTTTAACAACTGATTATAGCAGTACAAGTAGCTGAAGTTCGGTGCTCCCCAAAAGGTAATCAATATTATATGTTATGTGTACTTACGTAGTTCGAACAAACGGCAGGTTCAATAGGAAAGTATTTATTTCCAATTACTCATGCTGAGGTTGAAAATGTAATTTTGAATTGCGATATGAAAAAGTCATGTGGTAGTGATAATATTCCTGTTAATCTATTGAAAGAAGGTGTGTATTATGTGTCACAACCACTCTCATATATTTTTAATATGTCATTTCAACTGGGTGTCTTCCTACGTTATATGAAGATAGCCAGAGTCAGTCCGGTGTATAAGAAAGGTACAAGAATTGATCCAGGTAATTATAGTCATATATCAGTCTTACCTATTTTAAGTAAAGTTTTTGAGAAGTTAGTGAATATTCGTTTAGGTAAATTCTTGGGAAAATATGATTTATTGTATAAACATCAATATGGATTTAGGGAAAAGCATAGTACAAAGTTATCGTTGATTAGTTTAATAAATCAGTTAATTCAGTTTCAAGATGAAGGTCGAGTTACTCTGGGTGTCTTTGTTGATTTTGCTAAAGCATTTGATACAATAAATCATGATATACCCTTAGGCAAGTTAGAAAATTATGGTGTACGAGGAACTCGATTGAATTGGTTTCATGATTATTTGAGTGACCGTTGTCAGTTTGTGCATCATAATTGTTCCACTTCCGCCATGTCTTCAATTAAATGCGGGGTGCCCCAGGGATCTGTTCTAGGTCCTACACTTTTTAAAAATGTATATTAATGATTTGCCTAGATCATCAGACTACTTAAATTTTTAGACTTTTTGCTGATGACTCTAATATTTTTCATTCTTGTTTAGCTAATCAAACAGATATTAATTTATTGGAAATAACAGATAACTTAAAAAACATTGATCAGTGGTGTGATGCGAATAAGATTACTATTAATATGAAGAAAACTAATTCATGATTATTAAGCCAAAGAGAAAAGAGTGTCGTATTGTTGGAGTTGTAAAAATTAAGAATGAGTTATTGAATGAAGTACAAGTATCTCTTTTTGTTGGAATATATTGATAGGCATTTGATTTGGAATGAACATATAAATAATTTATGCCCTGTACTTCGTAGGAAAGTTGGAATTTTGTATAGACTACGACACTTTGTTCCGAAACAAGTTCTTGTATTATTATATTATTCGTTTATTCAGTCACATTTATCTTACGGCCTTGAAGTCTGGGGAAGTGCACCTTTGATGTTAATGAATACAATATTGATATTACAAAAAATGGCTTTGAGAGCAATTACTTTTGATAATAGATTGGCCTCATCATCTCCATTGTTTTATTCATTAGGTATCTTAGATGTGTTTAAACTGTATAAATTGTTAGAAACAACTTTTATTTTTAAGTTAATTCATAAAAACTTACCACACTCAGTGTTTGAATATTATACCTTTTTTGAAAACTCTTATACTGTAGTACAAGACAAAAAGATGGAAATATTTTGGTTAAGCCTAAGATGAGAACAGAGCATGGAAAAACTTCAATCTCGTTTCAGAGATCAGATATTTGGAATAGTATGCCTTTGGAGATACGAAGAGTTGATAGACTCCACCTTATTAAGATAAATGTAAAAAAGGTATTTATTAAGTCAATATGTCTTCTAGTCTTTTGTGAATTGCTACCAAAGATATAGCATTTGTTATTCTCTTGAAAAGATTTTACATGTTTTATATAATCTTATAGTTTAGTTGTTATTAGTGGGTGAATGTCCACTATTGTAAATACTTAGTATAGAATGTTATTTAATCATAGTTTCTTGCCTTATTCAAATGTAAGCATATCATCTATCCATGTACAGAGGGTCCTACGCCCCATTAGCAATAGTTGCTATTTCTGTAGGGTCCTTTTACCAATTTGTTTGTCCGTTAACATTTCTTATATACATGTATGATTGTTATCTTTTTATCTTTGAACATATTGGTAATAAAGTTATTCATTCATTCATTCATTCATTCATTCAAATAAGTTAACTGAATCTTACCGACACCGAAAGGCATCCAAGCGTTATTCCTCTCAACGACGCGTCCATTTTCTGCAAGAAAGCGTTCAGGGTCAAATTCATCCGGGTTCTTCCAAACATCCGGGTCATGGTGCACGGCCCACAGGTTAGCCATGACGATGGTACCTGGTATTTGTTTGACAATGTAGATAGATATATAGATAGATATACAGGGTGGCCTCCCAAAAAGAACGGGGTTCTTGCCGTAATACAGAAACATGATGGCTAGGTTCACGGGATAGGGCATATTTTACAAAGAAAAAAAAATGATACCAAGAAAAGTAATTTTGATCGAGTAGATTTTGATTAAGGATGTTTTAAAGGGGACCACCAGGCAAAGAACAACACAAAATTTTATGTTTTGGTACTGTTTTGTGATATCAAATAAATACCCAACATTTTGCAAAGGGTTGTGTAAATCATAAACAATGCAATTAATTACCACCACTTACGGAACCATTATTATTTCATGGTTCCGTACACGTCAAACATTTGCGAGTGCTCCAATTCTATTCACGCGTACATTTGGAGACAATAGAATCCCGGGCGATTCGTTCGCTCTGGACAAAGGTAGTCTTCGTACACGCAGACCCATGAACGCGTGCTTTAGAATGGTGATGCGTTTTCCAATTATATATTTTTTCTGGAAACATCTTTTTCTGAACTTGTTGATGGAATGGACTACTAAAGATGTTACCTTTCATTTATAAGAATTTTATTTTTGGGTGGTGGTACCCTTTAAGTAAGACAATGTCAGGTTCCCATTTTTGTCAATTTTTTACCGAGTCAGTGCCTGATAAATCGCACTTACTGCCCGTCATAGCATCGAGTAACGATCAATGCGTGCGCCATTATTAGTGCGCATTCAGATGTGTAGAGAGAAGAAGGGGTACTAACAATGGAGCACGCATTCTATATCATTCAATATAAGTCAGATCCAGACAAGTGGTTTCAAGTCAATTCACTTCCAAAATCATTAATGAATATCAAACGTTCAACTTTTTTTCTTCTTCAAATTCTCAATATTTGTTACAATGTAATCAATTCAGGTCTATTCAATTACACTATATTTATTTTCAGTTTGATTCATGTCATTCATTGGAACCCTATTTTCATTCAACACAGCGGAATTGTATTAATTTATATCAAATTAAGTAAACTTATAATACCCAATTATAAATTTAATTAACTTTAATTGGGATTCAGTTTCATAATGGTCCAATTCGATATTACTGAAGTCTAACTAATCTATTTCATTCTATTCTATTCCATTCAATTTAATAAATGTAAGCGACTGCCGAAAACTGCTTATCCACTATAAAGGCAAATGTAATAAAATGAGTCAACGTAAGTGCCGAGCTATCGAATCTAGCAGATCCTTCGTCTGGGATGAAATGACAAGTACATTACTGTTACACGAAGCTAAATACTACATAAACAGGTGGGAACAGGTACAACTACAAGCTAGGATGAACAAGAACAAAAGAGGGAACATATACAGGGTGACCCAGAAAGGATGCAACACCTACGATTGTTAATTTCATCAACATCATCGACCAAATGTCATTGTTTTTTATTTGATTGGATAGAACATTTCTTTTCCAACACAATGATACCATGAGCATTGATTTGGGGTAAGGCGTTTGGATCCTAGGGCCATTTTTCTGAGGCAATGTCGTTTCCTAAATTTGCTACTTTTTCGTCTCCAGTAATCCTCGGAACACTGAGACATTCTCGCCCCACGGCCTGCCGTAGAATTAGCTGTACATAAGAATGGCTCACATTGTCTTCCTTACAAAGGGAGAGCAGTCATGCGGTTCTTCTGTACAGCTAATTATATGGCAGGCCATGGGGCGAGAATGTCTCAGTGTTCAGAGGATCGATGGAGACGAAAAAGTAGCAAATTTAGGAAACGACATTGCCTCAGAAATATGGCCCTAGGATCCAAACGCCTTACCCAAAATCAATGCTCATGGTATCATTTTGTTGGGAAAAGAATGTTCTACACAATCAAACAAAAAACAATGACATTTGGTCGATGGTGTTGATGAAATTAACGATCGAAGGTATTGCATCCTTTCTGGACCACCCTGTATAGAGGGGGAGAGATTAATACAGGAACGGGCAAGCGTAGACAGGGACAAAATAAATGCACTAATGGGGGTTGGTGAGGACAAAAGTGTTATGTCAAGGGGGGAACTGGAAAGCAGGGGCTTGTTGCAAGAAAGGGTCCTATCTTTAGGACGTCCTAAATGTCACATGACTGTCATGTGACTACGACTGAATTACGTACAATTAGGACAGTTGTCCTAACTTCGCGATCGGAACAAACCCCATCATCGGTCAAATGTAAACATGTTTTATGGAAAGCTTGCGTTATTTCAATCAGTGAGAAGGGGACACGATATAAAATGAACTAAAGTATGTATGATTCCATTTGGAATAATAAATCAAATATGAGTTATCAATGGCACCGAATGGGGTAGGGAATGAATCCCCTTATAAAACGAGGGAAGGGTAATGTACAAATTTCACTACTCCCCCCCCCCCCCCATAATAATGACGAATGATTGCGAACTTGAATATGATGGTAAAGATGAAATATTTTTCGTTTGTATGTATCGGTTATACTTGTAAGTGCCCAGCCCCAATCTGATTAAGGGTTTTATAATCGCAACTACACGATGCTTAAATATTCATGGCTTATTCAGTACTTACATTACGATATTATTTGTTTTCTTTATTTAAATTACATCATGTTCCATAGACGTCGATCTGTAACCAATACATATTGTTCAAGGGGGGGGGGGGGGGGGGGGTAATGTAATAATTCATCCCCCGCTGAACAAACGACATTACGTAAGGATCGACGCCCATATCATATAAGTCTCTTTTACATCACATCTCTCTACTCTCATTTTACACATCCCCGTTGCAGAAAGAAATACAATCGATTGTAAGACGAAATATATACGTATGCATCGCTGATGTTTTCTATTAGTATCGGGAACGAAACGTATATCGTGAACAAGCAGTTTCCATACTGTATAGAATGGTCTCGATAAAGAAGACCTCTCTTGAATATAAATATTGTTCATTACTTATTTCAAAGGTAAAAGGTCTCCCTTTTGCCAGATCATCTACTTTTCAGGCAAATGTAATATTTATTGATTAAGTGTAGCTGATCAGATAAGTTAATTGTAGCGAAAATATATATAATATTTTTCACATAATAGGGTCTGTTTGATGAAGATGCTAATTAATGGTGTCTTTAAATAGGCACAAGCAGCAACATATGCAAATCTTTTCCGAATAATATATTTCATGTTTTTGTGTGTGTTCGCTTTCAGCTACCCGTTTGCTTTGCATGTGAACTGAACATTGTAATATGTTCTGTGTATGTTTTATATCATTTGTCATTCTAACGCAACTATAGACCAGCAATAGGCTCCTATGCTGATAATTATTTTACCGATTATACATTAGGTTCATGGCAAAGGCTAATTTCGACTTAGGAGCCTTTCTTGCAACAGTTTAGGATAACTGTCCTATGTACGTAGTCATATGACAATCACGTGACATTTAGGACGTCCTAAAGATAGGACCCTTTCTTGCAACAAGCCCCTGGATGAAAGAGCAGGATGTGGGATAAGAGGAAGGTGTGTGCACGGGGAAGGATACAATCATACAGCGAATGGAATTTGTGGGTGGAATAAGTGGAGGGGCGCAATGTAGAGAAACATGTGGAGGGTGTCACATGTAAAGAGGTCGATGTGCATGTTGAAAAGGATCAAGTGAAGGTATACATGTATGTAATGCAAACTAGACATACCAAAAAAGGTGCTGTGCTGGGGAATAAAGTGCATGTTTTTTTTTGTATTGTTTCATTAATCTCATACTAGCTTGTACCCGTTCCCGCTCTATCCCAACTGTTTTATGTATAGTATTTAGCTTCATGTAACAGTAATGTACTTGTCATTTCAGCCCAGACGTAGGATCTGCTAGATTCGATAGCTCGGCACTTACTTTGACGCATTCAATTTAAATCAATTACATGCAATTACAAATTATTGAAGTCTAACGTATTTATTTTCATTCCATTCAATTCCAATAAAATAAATTGAATATTTTTAGATTCATTTCGATTAAATTTTTCTTTTGGAGATATCATCCATTGGGAGCGTTATCATCAAGAGAGACCGTCTGGCGTCTGGCGTCAGTCGTGAATATATTTCATCATATTCCATTCGAATCAAACCCATTTCAATCTAATCCCGTTCAATTCTATTAAGATCAAATCCATTCAATCTATAATAATCCCATTCAATTCCATTCAAATCAAGGCCATTCAATCTGATCACATTTAATGCCATTCAATTCTACCTTTTGGGATAACGTAATCACCCAGAGAGACCGTCTGTGCCGCCATGTGAGGCGTCTTGGGTACCGCCGGATACATCCGCATGACTTCCATGAGCGATGCGTCGCAGTACGGAAGATCCGGCCGATCACCCATGGTCGGTTGCCTACCGTGCCCTACAACGTTGTCTAACTCCGCCTGCACCTGTATGGTGAGATGTGTATAAATAAGCGAATGACCTCCAATGGAACTTGATGTAACCAGCCAGAAATGAACCGTTAATGTGTGAACTTAGTGTATAACTATAAATAGTTTTCAGTCCGACTATAAATTGAAGGATCAGTGTAAAATATACAGTAGATGTAGAAAAGCAGGATACATGGATATTGTTTTCTGGAAGGGAGATTTGCTAACAAGAACCCTGCTCGCATTGAGCCTTGTCAGTCATACGCGCAAGCATGCTACAAAGGGAACACTAGTGACGCGCTAACAAAAAAAGTCATGAACCTGCTTTAGCACGAAGACACGCCGCTGAATTTTAATACTATACGCCATCAAGATTTGACGATGTAGTTCCTTTAACCTACCTTTCTCTGTACATCCGGATAGAGGGTCAAGCAGATGATGGCCCAGGATAGAGTGGAGGAAGTGGTTTCCATTCCCGCGCCAAACAGATCGCATAGGACGCGCCAAAACTCCTCGACAGGGTACATCCTCGATGCGTCATCGTCGGCGAAGAAAGCGTCACATAGGTCCCGGATGTTGTCTGTCTGGAAGTGCTCCCGGTGGGTCACCAGCTGCGTCAGCGCGAAGCGGTGCATGCGCTCGAAGCAATCTCTGTAGTTAACGTACCTATAATAATATGGTAGAAATACTTCATGGTACCAACAATTAGTAAAGTTTTAGGCCGTAACAGAAGATGAAAAAAGGATATGGGTGGACGGGGAAGATAAGGAGGATTTTCCCTAACATGCATCGCATGCAAAATGATGGAACATATCATTACAAGCAGCATCATGACCCGCGCCAGTAGAAATGACATCCTCTTCCCTCTGCAACACGGGTTTCGGGCAAAGAAGTCATGTGAACTCTTGAACAACATGGAGGAGAACAAGCAAACCGACATAACCATTACCGACTTTAGCAAAGCCTTCGACAAGGTAGGCCACAAGAGGCTTCTCCAGAAGATGGATTTCTATGGAGTTCGAGGCAGAAACATCAACTGGATTTCCAGCTTTCTCCACAACAGGAAACAACAAGTTGTCTTGGATGGATGTACCTCATCTGATGCAGAAGTCGGGTCAGGTGTACCCCAAGGATCTGTGCTGGGACCTTGCCTCTTTCTCTTCTACATAAACGACCTACCCGACCAACTCTCCTCCAAAGCTAGACTGTTTGCAGATGATGCCATCATGTATCTTACCATCCAGGCGCCAGAAGATGCTACGCTGCTCCAACAAGACCTGGACACCATTAGTAGCTGGTCAAGGAAATGAATGATGGAACTTAATCCAAGGAAATGCCATGCAATAACTGTCACCAGGAAGAAGACCAGATTCATGCATCAGTGCTCCCTGAACGGTGAAATTCTGGATTCTGTGTCATCGGCCAAATATCTTAATCTTAACCATCACCTCTGACCTTAACTGGAAACAACACATCTGGAACATCTGTCAGAATGATAACAACACCCTAGCATTTCTCAGACGAAACGTGCGAGTTCATTCAACCCAACTCAAGACAACAGCATACCAGGATCTTGTACGCCCTCTCCTTGAGTATGGATGCACCGTCTGGGACCCGTACACAGTGGGATGCATACAACAGTTGGAGATGGTTCAGAGACGAGCGGCTAGGTATGTGCTGAATCGCTACCACAACACCAGTAGTGTCACAGATATGCTGAGCTAGCTTGGATGGGCCTCCCTTCAGAAGAGAAGAGAAATCCACCGTCTCACAATGCTGTACAAGATGCATCACTCGCTGGTGGACTTCAACACCAGTCAGTACATCCAGCCACCAGACATCAACCGGACGACAAGAGCCACACGACTGTTCTGCTACATAATCCCACATTCCAGAACTGAACAACATCAGCAGTCGTACTTTCCTCGAACAGTTCGTCAGTGGAATGCCCTTCATTTAGAGGTTGTCCTGGCGTCATCTGTAGAGGCCTTCCGTCACCACCTGACGGAAGGAACCAAGTAAATACCGGACTAGACTTTTACTTGCACTTTGTAAATAAGCACCTGCGCACCCTGTGTATGCACACGCACACACACAGGCTCGGATTCACAAAGGAGGTTTGTACAAACCATGGTTTAAACCATGGTCTACATCTATGGAGTGCTGCTCGTATACAAGTAAAACAATTTCTAATTTCTAATTATATGAGCTTGCTATATAATCAGCAAATTTCACCATCTGAGAAGACAAACATTTATTTGGTGCATTCAGTAAATGTGTACCATCAATATTGTTAACAATTAAGGCGTTTACATTCTTTCTTCATCAGTTTAAAAATGGCACTTCATAGATGTAAACCATGGTTTGAACCATGGTTTGTACAAACCTCCTTTGTGAATTCCACCCACAGTATCTGCAAGAATCTTCAGGATTGAAGGAGGCAGATTAACCCGAAGAAGAAGAAGAAGAAGAAGGAGGAGGAGGAGGAGGAAGAGAAAGAGGCTAACACGTCATCATTATAATAAATTGAGCGAGCGAGTACTGCAGAAAATGGGACTGCTACCATGTCAACAGAGACTCGTTCTCAAAAAAAGATCTATAGATTAATATAATATATTAATAGAGTTATTTCAGAGGTAGAATTGCCATCGAAAGTTGGTCACCACGTATGTTTTCATTTGGCCTACCTTTTGGCGGGTGAGTACTGGATCAGAAACGGGAACGCAATGGCGGGGTCCGAGTGCGGAATGGAGGTGGACATGTGGTAGAAACTCTTGACGATCTCCTCGAGTTGGGCGTTGTCGTAATCGTACCGTCGTCCGATCACCAGCTGGACGATGATGTTCCCCGTCGCCTTAGTCAGAGTCTCGGTGAGGTTGACGGGTCGACCGCCATGTTTACGAATCTCCTCGCACAGTTCCCGAGCTTCGAGGTTGATCTGCGGTTCGAGGCTCTTTTTTCCCATGCCGAATGTTCGGAGGGTCGACATGCAGAACTTCCTCACGTCAGTCCAAGCTTTACCGCTGCCCCAGATGGGAGACACTGAGAGACAAAGACAAATAAAAGAGAGGGGGCGAGGGACAGAAGGTGGAGTTGAAAGGAGGTGGAGAGAGGGGGGGGGGGGGGGGGGGGGGGTTCCTCTTTGGTTGAATTTAGTTCGTGTTATATTTGAAATATAATGATGATTATGTATCAAGTTACAAAGAAAACGCTCCAAACATTGAAGTCATCCCTACTATTATTTAGAGTTCAAGGTTTTATCAGTCAGCAATGGACATTCATAATTAATTTACTAAACAATTTACATTGTTTACTTCGAACTAGACACAAAATTAAAAAAATAGAGAAGAAATCACCAGTGGATTATCCAGGATGCAATCTCATACTGGTGTCCAGTTATACCATGCCTGAAATGACAAGTGACACATTGTCTGGATTAGGGATGCCTTTGTACCAGTTGGATTTGCATTGATGATGTAGACAAAATACTAGTCAAATTTGACAGGAGCGACACGGTGTATACAGTTACTGTATGTCTTTTTTAAAACCTAGACTTTACTTGTGCCACTGATGGAAATACGAACCCTTATAACAATACATACACATATATACTAACATATAATATACAAGCAAGGGATTTGTTTTATTTTGTTTTGATTTTAGGCATATGACAAAATGTATATAATATTTACCATCTTTGTTGGAGGCAGGAAGCATAGGCCGCATATATGCGGGCACAAATCTGTTGGAAAAGGCATCCCCCTGTTTCAGCATCGCCTGACGAACGGACGCACTGTCATTTAGCACCACCATCAAATATGGTCCCTTAGAAAAACAACAATAAAACATTTTTTATATGTCACCCTAATTTGATGTACCCATTTTCAAAGCTAACTAAATAACTAAACTGGGACACACCAACACACACAAACACCCACACTAACACACACACACACACACGCACACACACTCAAATGCAAACACACACACACACACACACACACACACACACACACACAAACGTACTCACAAACCACACTTGATTGAATTACATTTTTTTCATTTCAGATCATCTATTTAGGTTCATATCCAAATCATAATTTGGCAAATCAAGTACAATAAAGGAAAATTTTACACAGTTAAAGTTCACGTATTGCCATAATTAATGCAGCCATGCATGAGCAAACGAACTCAAAAGAATTTCATCTAAATCAATTTTACATCATAGGTAAAAGAAAATTACATGCGCCATGCGGATATTATGATTGGTACTGACATGTGCAAAAATTGAAGAAAGGTCGATAACATGTATATTTTGTAATCTGATATGTCCAATAAGTGAGGTGTACTAATTCCATAGTAAATGAATGTCATATGACCGAGTAATGAGCAAAATTGCAAAGTGATATTTGCTCATTGCACTGACTTGTACACAATATAAATTCTCCTGTGGGGAATATAAAATCCTAACTCTTCAATCATAGATATCTGTCTAACGGAAGATCCAGAGAAATACGAATAACCGAAGTCTGTCCCATACTTGTATTGGTAATTCGAATACGACAAGGTGAGTGAGAACTGATAGAGTTCTTAGCAGGTTTTGTGGATTTTGACAATGTTACTAGATCCTTTTGATATATTATTGAATGTTCGCTGGTGTATAAAACATCGCGTGCATTGAGCTCGCTGTGCTGGTTGACCAACATTTTATTTAATTTTGGTCTTTTTTTAACACTTTTACAGAAGAAAGAAATAAAATTGCTAAGAAAATTTACAATCTTCGTCACCAATATGGCATTCAGCATTATACGTCTGTAAATAAATAAGGGAAGTCTTTAAAAAAAAGACACATGTTTTCTTACGGAAGAAGGATAACGATAAAGAAAACTTTTTACAGGGAACTCCCATTTCCCTGCTCTTACTGATGGTGAATACGTTCTTCGGTTATTTTTTACTTTGGCTGTTAATTTTTACTGTGGCTGTTTTGAAAGACACCACCCCAAAGTCGGTAAAGGTCATTGATGACATGGATGAGGAAGGCACCGTCCTTCATCACATCCGGGTGAATAGTCAGGATGCACGCATTGCTGTCCGGCCTGAAGGATGACAGCATACTGATTGGATGCAGGGAGGATGGTCTGCTGAGTATGGAGCTCTACACCAAGGACCTGAAGAGAATCAGAACAGTCATCATGGACTTACCACTGGCATATATCATTATGTAAATTGGTTGAATTGTCCACTGGAGAGATTGTTGTGCTATCATCGAAGCAATTCACTGTCTTCCAAAAATCTAAATATTACAGCAGAATCAATGTTACCTTGTCCAAATTAACACATTACTGTCCTAAATGATAATAATTATCATACTGATTGCATGCAGGACGGATGGTCTGATGCGTATTGAGCTCTACACGAAGCATCTGAAGAGAATCAATCGTTTTTGAGGACTATCCACCGGCAAATAAAATACGTAGCGATGTGCATTTCTTGATAAGAGCATGAATTTTGGCACACAACTAGTTTAAGCCTTCCTTTTTAAGAAATTTGATGGAAGCAATTTATCACGGCCCATTCTTGGCCGCCATTAGGCATCTATTGATATCTATATCTCGGGGAAAAAAGTCATGTATTTTTGTATTTATTTGCTTGCGATTCGCTTAATACCACGATGGCGGCGAGTACACAAGAAACATCGTGTAATTACCAATACTTTAGAGCTCGTCTTCGTCTACACATGAACTCATGGGAATTGTATTTTTGAGGCGTATATTATTTTAGAGGCGCACAGGAGCCAAAAGCCCCAGGTAGACCCCGCCAAAGTCATATATTTGGATTTGTTACTTTCCCCTCTTATATTGTTCATGTGTTCAGAAATCAGTACTCTCTTCGATGCACCAAACCTCTCTGGGCTGTATTTAAAAAGGAATTTCAAACATACCGGTATGGAGATCAGTCGTCAGTTAATTTATAACACCCGTTTATATCAATGCATGAACAAAAAATAGTTTCATGGACTCTCGCTGCTTTAATCACGATCATTGCCGCCGCTTCAAAATCACTAGGAGTAGGAAAGTGATCGATTTATACAACTATTACTCTAGAAAGTACAAATTTGTGTCTTTCAATTGAACTCATTATGAGGTATTATGATAGTATCATTGGATGAAGATTATTATAGCTTCTCATGCAGAAACATGGTCAAATATTGGAGATACAAGGCAATACTCTTCGAATACGACTCCTTCAAAAATCCTGATTTTCTCGAATTCCACAAGTTTATGTTATTCGTAAAAACAACAAGTTGTCCCCCCTTTAAATTATATCTTATGTGTGGCCGATTGCGGCCAAAGCAGAAATTTGATAATTTTTGCCATGGATAAAATCATTTTATTCCCTTTGCATGTCCTAGCAAGGTGTACACCACGTTATATCTGGGATTATGGGTCATAAGCGAAAATTGGGAAGAACTTTTGACATTGCAATAATTCAGAAATGCGCCTCATTGTTATACAGCCTTGTACGCAAAACTCAGTGGCAATAGGTCTAGGTTTTAAGTATCCCCTCGTGTTTGAACCTCATTTGTACTGGTAGTATATCTATGGTACAACAGAGCACCCAAGCTGCGCCTAGTATTATGTCCATCTAAAACCACTCCAATGCACATTATTGCAGCAAGGCCTTAACGAACCACAAACTGTATGAATAATAAAATTAATATTAGAGGTTACTTATATATAGCTTTATTCACAACGTATCATAGTGCTTACATATATTTTATAACAATTAA
Organism: Echinarachnius parma; assembly: GCA_037951105.1. Lineage (NCBI taxonomy): Eukaryota > Metazoa > Echinodermata > Echinoidea > Clypeasteroida > Echinarachniidae > Echinarachnius > Echinarachnius parma. The sequence continues at coordinate 46,119 of JBAMJV010002870.1, read as the reverse complement.
AACATAAAACGTAACAAGATTTTTATAAACTACAACAAATCAAGGGAAACGGAAGGATTTTAGGTGTTTTTTAAAGGTAAGTACATGTGGAATTCGTCTAATGTGAATAGAGCCAGGACACAGAAGCTGCAATAGTGAATCTTTTATCAACAAAAACAAAGTGAGATCTTTGGACGACTAGTTTGGAAGTGTCAGTGACGGAACGAAAATTACGAGTAGGTTTGTACAAAGTGATAGTATTATTCAAATAGGAAGGTGATATTTCATGTAGAATTTTATACACATACAAACAAATTTTGAACTGAATACGTTGACTGAATGGTAGCCAGTGCAGTTCTCTAAGCAAAGGTGGTGTGTGTGCCCCTCGACCAACAGCGTAAATTAATCGAGCGGCTCGATTAACGATACAATCAATAAGGTCAGCCTTTTATAAGGATTTATTTTCTTTCTGGCCGCTACCCACTCAAATGTGTACCCTTTTTATACTACGTATTATGTAAATCATTTTAGTATGTGTTTTGTCGTTATTCGTGTTTCAATTGTATATTTGTATGAGTGAAATAAACTGGAAATGAAATGAAATAACTTATACCTCATGCTCTGTTGCACTTCGGTTAACAAATCTAATGCAAACTTTTGTGCAAACAATATTTTTGAGTGGAATACTGCAAACGAGAATATGCACTGTAGGTATGTCTAATTATACTTTGTGTGTAAAGAAATGTACGATTCGTTGGTATGTGGATAACAGATCTGACTGGGAATTTAGTGCAAAAAAAACATAATGCTCAGTGGCGCTAGGCTATAAAAGAAAGAGGAACTTAGAGAAAATAACAAGGAAAATATGTATTGTATTGAAAGAAATATAGGTAGACATACAGATTTGGGGTAGGAAGAGTTGCTGCTGTGAGAGTAACTCACACATACACATACATGGACACACACGTACAAACAAGACCACGTAAAACACAAACGCACATTCACCCACATACACATGCACACGCACATAGTTAGTCTATAACACATGCATACACCTTCAACGACCGTATAATTACCCTTCGCAAACTGAAAATGGGGCCATACTTCTTCGCGAGTTTCGCCCACTCCTCGTGAGCCGGGCCCTGTCCGAGCCGGTAACCGAGTAGCGGTAGCCCCCAGGGTCCCGGGGGTAAGTTGCGTGGTCGTCTGATGAGCCAGAGGCAGACGAGGGAGGCGATGATGACGAGAAGGGTCGATGAGACCACGGCAGAAAACATGGCCGTGATTGTAACTGATCTCTTCTTTTTCTTCTTTATGAAGAACTTAGTCACGTTATAAATAAAATTCACACCCGAACGATTCAGAACACGACAGAACACAATGACGACTGTCCCGAGCTTTTTTGCTTTTATACCGTATGTGGAGAATTCAGCAATTGAATTATGTCAGGCGGAACAATTATATTCACCAATTTCAACACAGACGGCGCTCGAATTGAATACCTTGAACTCTGCATACAAATTTGTTATAGACTATTATTATATAGGGCATGTAGTGTGAAAGGTCACTTGCCAAACACACCAGGGGGTGTTTCACAAAGATCCTTAGTTGAACTTAACTCTAAGTTGGACTCAACAATTATGGAAAGCCATTTGTAGCCTTGGAATGAAATATATTCAAAAGCAAATATGCAAGTATTTTAGACTTTTCATACATTTTACATGAAGAACATGAAATCCTCTTGATAAAAGAAAAAAATTAATGATTTGAATCAATATTTGATGACTTTTAAAAGAACTTAATCAAACATATTTCAAATAAACTAATGGCTTTCCATTATTTTTAAGTCCAACTTAGAGTTAAAGGGCAATGCAACTCAAGAATAGAGTTTATCCTACTTTATACATCGTAATATACCTGTTTATTATAATATAATATTATGTAACATATTATGTAACATTACTCCGACTCAGATTTCTGCTTTGGAAGAAATATGAGAAAACTCTTTCGGGTATACCACTCTTCACGCGAACGCTGGAGGCCGCCATTCAAACCATTGTTAGAATACTTGTACATCTACAAGTATTCTAACAATGGTTTGAATGGGTGCTATTGAAATTCATTAGTGCATGTAGTCCGCGCAAACCTAATTATGGCGGCCTCCAGCGTTCGCGTGAAGCCGGGATACCCGATAGAGTTTTCTCATATTTCTTCCAAAGCAGAAATCTGAGTTGAAGTAATGTTACATATATAAACAGGTATATTACGATATATAAAGTAGGATAAACTCTATTCTTGAGTTGCATTGCCCTTTAAGTTCAACTAAGGACCTCTGTGAAACACCCCTCAGGAGTCATGAAATAATATGCCATGATCATTCTTTTGAGCTATCCTGTGTTGATATAGCTGATGTTCCTAAATGAATTTAAAAAATAAGAAGTCAACTGGTGTTGACGAAATTAGCGCCTTTATTTTGAAATTGTGTAGGCCTGAAATAGCTCGAAGCATCACAAACTTAATAAATAGGTCGATAAATGAGGGTGTGGAAAATATAGGCAAGATAATTTGGACATTCGATAAACGTGGCATCTTCAACATGGACAAATGGCCACTCAGGAAAAATAAGAACTGACCAAACTCTATACATCATCAAAGGGACACTTCAGTGTCCAAACAACACATTAATGGCCACTTCAACATCATTCCATCCTTCAGAGGAAAGGAACAAACGCCAAATTGACATTCATGCATGATCGCCTAAACGTCATTCACCACTCATCCTCCCAATGACATGATACTCACTGTTGACAAATTTAATGCATTTTGCAACTTTTCACTTTTGACTTTGCCCCCATATTCGGGAGTCGTGCACACTCCATGATACAATATTCATAACAAATGTCATATCAATGTAAAGCCAACAAAAAAGGAAATACATGTCCCAGGACACTGGCATAAAATTTCCACCGCAGGGCAATAACATAGTATAATGAACAATTTACTACAAAAGATGCCAAACACTTAAAAGGGATATAGAGGGGTATAGAAGGCGCTACACAAAATAATTTTGTTGTGAGATAATGGCCTCCGCCATTGCGCAATATTTTATATCAAGCCCGAATTTGATTTACATGTACTAGGCGGTGTCAGACAGAAAAATCCCGACCCATCTGAAATAAACTAGTATAATTTAAATCCCGATAGCTCACTTACGTAGGTGTCAGACAGGCGTAAATAATACCGGTATTTAAAAAGATACAGATACAGATACAGTGAATCTTACTTCCGAATTTCTTATCTAGGTATGCACCAGATTGCACAATTTCAAGTCCCAAAATGCAAAAGCTCCCTACTATGGGAGGGGGGACACCCCTCCCCCAAATCATAACACGATCTCCCATATACAGTCAATCTTACTCCCGAATTTCCTAACTAGGTATGCACCAGATTGCACAATTTCAAGTCCAAAAATGCAAAAGCTCCCTACCGTGGGAGGGGTGACACCCCCTCCCACACCCTCCCTCCACTCAGAGGCTTCACTCCCTCGCATTATCTCACTCTCACCCGGCTCAAAGTTGGCAACCCTGTGACTCTGAGTGTGGTTGGGCATGAGCCCCTGCACAAAAAAAAAATCGTGAGCCCCCTTAGGTCTTTGCCCAATTTTCCCCCCTCGGTCTCGAAACATTTTGGCAGGTGGTCTTGGCCGGGGAAAATGTCACCCCCCCCCCCCCCCCCCAGGTGTAAGAACCTGTCTACGCCACTGCTTATAAACACCATCAATATAACACTTGAACATCTGTTCTGGCTTTTGCCAGACTTGTATCAATAATAAGACCAAGACCAATATTTGAACCTAGTTTCAATCACATGTATTGTGTGTAACTATAAAGTATTATTTTGCTAAAATGCAAAAATGCGTAATTGAAAAGACATTGCCCTTAAATAATTTGTCCATGAACAACATCTCTTTTTTCAAGTTCAATGCTATGCTCACTTCCTTAACACATGAAATGAATTCCTTGCCCTCCAAAATTGTACAAATAATGAAGAAACCAACATAATTAAAACAATATAAATCACATAAAAAAATACAGATTGTGTAACTATTTATTTGATTTGTTGGTAAGGCGGGTTATGAGCCAAGGAAATGCCACGCAAGTGCAAATCAAGAAAAAAAGCTAGACACGAACAAGCATTTCCACCGGATGATACATAGGGCTGTGTTCTAACGGGGCTGGCCAAAATCAATTAACACCTGGGCCCAGCTAGGGGCCCGATTACAGACCAGCGACATTTACCATGGTAATTTGCATCATTGGCTCTAACTCATCGAATTCAATATGCAAGAATGATATAAAACTCACAAGAACGTAGAAGACTACACATACCTCCCTTACTCATTCAACCGCTACACTGTTAAAACGCTGTGTAAACAAATTCAACAACTTGTTGAAAATTTTCTACAACCGTTGTTTAACATATGAACCATCCAACTCTTGTTGAAAACATTCAACAACCCCTGTTGTTTAAAGTTTACACAACTGTTGTTTTATTTTTTTCTACACGGTTGTTTAGAATAAAATTTAAACAATCCTGTTGTTGAAATAGCAAATACAAAAATTATTGTACTATAAAACGGCAAAGTCGTAATCGAACCGGGGACCTTAAAGGACCTAAAGAATACAACGTACTTTGACACTTATTCCATAGTTGATGACTTGAAACATAGGTCTGCCGAAAACAAATCCATGAAAATAAACACAGTAGTGATTTAAGACTAGTTTTCTGATGCCAAATCTCACTTAGCAGCCAGTTTACGCCCCACCCACATTTAGGGTCCGGAATCGGCAGCGTGATCGACATGTGATTGACAATTCATTGGCTTACCGTCATGACGCGTCATCTACAGAATTTAGTTCATTAGTCCGTTCTTTAGATGCCGTCACATTTTGGCGATTTAAAAGGGGCGTTCCCAGGACAATTAGATATTTACTAATTACCCCAAAATTGATTGATTTCATGAGAAATGACTGCCAAATTCTTTTTCTTCGGGAAAAATTACATTTAGAGAGCCGAATTGTGAAAATTAGGCCATCTAGACGCTGTAGTTCCTTTAAAGGTCCCCGGTTCGAATACGACTTTGCCGTTTTAAGACTAATGCCCGGCGCAGACAGAGCCGACTCGACTGGTTGTCATTCCGATCAGCTCAGTTTTCAGTGCCTCGCGACACACATTTGGCCAGTCGAGAGACAGTCGGATGCCAGTTGGGGCCGATTCAACACGATAAATCTGCTCCGACCGACCGGGCCCAACTCTAGCCTGATTAAAACCAGTCGGATCGGGTCGAGTCGGCTCTGTCTGCGCCGGGCTTAACACGCTACCTCGTCGCTATCTCGTTTCGCTTGGTTTGCAGTGGGACAAAAAGGGTTTTGTCGCGATGATTTCGCGGTCGAAACTATCACGTGATTTGACACGTTTAATCAACGCTTGAACAATGGCCGATTTACACAACCCTTCTTTCTACAACTAATCATGCTCCACCTAAGGTTGTATAAAAAGATTCAACAACCATTTTTACACAGCGTTTTAACAGTGTACGCTGTCCAATCGAGTTCTATTAACAATCCAAGATCCGGTCGTAAGAGGGCGACACACTACCTACAACCCTCCTACAAAATACCTATTATGCGCCTATAATTTCGCCAAGGCCTAGGTTGTATATTGTATGGAAACTAGTACAGACTGCGATGTATACGTCCTATGTGGAAGATCCAACGACCGTATTTTCTGTTACAATCAGCAACAAAACTAGAACAAGAAATGTCATGCCTCTATGATCATGCGACACTCTTAATACTATAAACTTTTAAATCAAAGATTTTAGTTATAGGATGGAAAAATTACTTTTTTTCTACGCCACTTTAAAGCCGCTGGAAGATGATCGTGGAATGATATTCGTATAAATCACCGTTCGATGGCGCATATTTCGTACGGTAGTGGTGCTGATGCGAGACCGTGGACTCCCCCCAAGCCATGGGTCTGGCCCAGCGGTAGCTTAAACTCGAACCGCTGGAACAGGTTAGTGAAGAGTAGAAATGCTTCCATCTTCGCTAGTTGAGCTCCAATACACTCACGGGGACCTGTTTGACGTTGTGACCATAATAAAGACATTGATGAACACTGATATATAATCATAATTTTCGATTGCATAATGATGTTATTGTTGTTGTTGAAATCTAATATATTCTATGAAGAGATGTTAAACATTTAAAAAAAAGAAGGTATTAACAACTATAGTTTAAAGAACCCCGCCGAAACTAATTTTTACCCTAACGCTAGGCTTGAACATGAAATGGGCGAAGTCTCATGAAAAAAGACTGCAATGACCCGCACTGACAAGGTTATAACTCTTTTACAACACTTAGCATCAGATTGTCATTTCTCTCGACAACATTTCCCTTTCCGATAACCTCGATCTGGGTCATGTAATGCATCCGGGTTTTTCCAGACGCCAGGGTCATGGTAAACAATAAACTACCACGGTATTATCAAGTCATCAAATAACACTTCCGGGTTAGACATCATCCGCGTTTCAAACAATCAGATTTGCCCATTAGAACACATGATCTGACTTACAGTTAATTGTAACTTACAATCGATTGTATCTCTCTCTTTCTGCAACGGGGTCCTTGTCATAGATTACCCCTTGGGAATCACTAATAATGACAAGTATCAATGTTTTTTTAAAACACTAATTAACTATTTTGACTGAACACTGGAGGCTGCCATGTATTCCAACTGTACCATATGAAACTGACATAGCAGCAGATTCAACAGCAGCGGTTACGTAACCGGCTTTTGTTATTGCACGCTCAGATCGACGTTTCATGCAGTGCCATTGGAAAACATGGCAGCCTCCAGTAGTCAGTCAAAACAGTTGAAATTCCAGCTTTTCATTTTCCTTTAAAGGGACAGGTCCACTTTTACAAAACGTCTGAACAGATTTCAGTTGACGGATGGGGATCAATGTAACACGCAAAAAAAAATCAGAGCGAACAGCCCTCTAATTTGGATTCTACGAATGAAAAACCAATGCGTCCCTCCATTTAAACTATATATCGGTCAATAAAGGAGTTCAACTGATTTAGCATAATATTACAACAATATAGTACTAATTCTCGTAAAGGTATTGTGAAGCCGACATTTGTTAACGTATGTCACGGAAAATGATCTCATAAAGAAAGAACATATAATTACATGTAGTCAGTTTAAACGATGTTTGGGTATTTTGCTTGGTAAACGCTCACACATTAGTACTTATGCGCGGGTCACGTAGCTAGCGCGGGTCACGTAGGGGTCATGCATACCGATCTGGCACTCCGTGAAATCTGTGTACGAACTTACTCACCGGCCGAAAATACGTATGTACCCATTTAACCGACGTCCCTCAGTTTAATCAGTTTTAGGTCTATAACTCCACGAAAAAGAGATTTCAAGCCCTAATTTTTTCAGGCATGCTATTAAATGACATTTCCTTTTATATAAGACAATAACCTCGCAACTTTTGAATTTTGGCTTGCAAAAGAGGATCTCTCCCTTTAAAGGTGCACCTGTAAAGTGTCAGATATTGCCCAAAATTACATTCGAAAATTTCATTGAAAAAGATCATTCCTGGTTAAAAAAGCAAACATTTGCGTCGGCTTTTACAACGAATTACTGTAAAACGTGTATGAGGTTTATGACCAGTCATTAACGCTCTTGAGCTGAATGATTATCAATGATAGATATCGTAATACTAAAGGGGCATTTGAAAAAATCTAACCCTATTCTATTATTCTCTTACCATAAGCCAAACAACACGGTAGAAGAGAATGTGGAAGCTCCAAGTAATTTTCGTGGAGTTAGTCACTTTACTGGTTTCACTTTAACTGAATCTTACCGACACCGAAAGGCATCCAAGCGTTATTCCTCTCAACGACGCGTCCACCTTCTGCGAGGAATCGTTCCGGGTCAAATGCATCCGGGTTCTTCCAAACATCCGGGTCATGGTGCACGGCCCACAGGTTAGCGAGGACGATGGTACCTTGTATTAGTTTAATAATAAATAAATATATATAAATATATAAAGATATATAACCGAATTGCATAGTTATTATGTAACTAAGGCTACAATAATTAATACGCAGTTAATGAAACAGTTCTATTGCCAGAAGTAAACAAAGATATACATGTATATGCCAGTCAGATACATTACAATTCAGTTCTTACAGTTCTTCAATATTACTTTCATAGGTATAGTAAGAAACAGAGCATTACATAGACAGAGAGATGTGAGCAATTGAGATACAAATTATGGAATGAGAGAGATATATATCCAATTCATGCATTATACTTATTGTCATGGAAAATTGAATGTGATAAATATAATATTTCCATTCCATTCAGACACTAATATTTGGTTCAATATCATTCAATTTCATTACATTAATTTTCTCTTCAATCACCCTGTTCAATTCAATTCAATTCAGTTTATTTCCATTCAATCGAATGTTTTTCATTCAATATAATTATATCGATTTAAGTGCGTTCTATTGAATTTACTCCCAAATTCAAACGTTCAACTTTATTTCAAATTCTAGATCAAATCAAAGTAATTAATTCAGGTCTAATACATTCCATTCCAGTTTCAGTTTGGCTCATTTCATTAATTTCAACCTTATATCAATTCAACACAAAGCAATTTCCATTCATTTCCATTCAACACAAAGAATTTATATTAAGTTTAGTAGCATTATGATACCCAGTCATCAATTTGATCGATTTACTTTCATTCTTTTAATTAGGATTCGGTTACATTCAGTCACATTCAATGTCATCCAATTGTTAAAGCCTAACATATTCGATTTAATTATATTCCATTATGTTCAAATCCAATCAATTACATATAATTCAAAATGATTGAAGTCCAACGTATTCATTTCAATTCCATTCCATTCTATTCAATTCGAATAAAATATTCGAAATTCAGTATTTGTAGATTAGATTCAATTCAATTCCATTTCATTATACCTTTGGGGATAACGTTTTCATCAAGGGAGACCCTATATATTATGCACCGCCATGTGAGGCCGGGCGTGAATATATTTCATTCTACTATATTCAAATCAATTTCATTCAATAGAATCCCATTCAATTACATTCAAATGAAATCAATTCAATCTAATCCCATTCAATTCTATTCAAATTAATGACATTCAATGCTACCTTTAGGGAGACCGTCCGTGCCGCCATGTGAGGAGAGGCGTGAATACATTTTCACCATTCAAATCAAATCCATTAAATTGAATTACATTCAATTTGACTCAAATTCCATTCAAAATAATGCCATTCAATTCTACCTTTTGGGATAACGTAATCACCCAGAGAGACCGTCTGTGCCGCCATGTGAGGCGTCACGGGTACCACCGGATACATACGCATGACTTCCATGAGCGTTGCGTCGCAGTACGGAAGATCCGGCCGATCACCCATGGTCGGTTGCCTACCATGCCCCACAACGTTGTCTAACTCCGCCTGCACCTGTATGGTGAAATGTGTGTAGAAATTGGAAAAACCTTCGATTGGAACGTGATGTAACCAGCCAGAAAAAACACCGTTAATGTGTGAACTTAGTGTATAAATATAAATAGTTTTCATTCCGACTGGAAATTGAAGGATCAGTGTAAAATATACAGTAGATGTAGAAAAGCAGGATACATGGATATTGTTTTCTGGAAGGGAAATTTGTTAACACGAACCCTGCGCGCATCGGGTTTTGCCACTAATACACGTTATAATGCTTAAAAGGGAACACTAGTGACGCGCCTATTTTATCATGAATACACGCCGCATGCCCACTGAATTTCAATAGTACGCCACCAAGATTCAACGATGTAGGCTACCTCCTTTAAAGGGATAGTTGAGTTTCGGTAGAGAGGGCGCTATACACATTATTTTTTGTGAGATAATGTAAAACTGGGTGTCAAATTCGAAAGAGAATACAATTTTAATGACAGAATAAACTTTATCTGATCAAAATCGGTTCAGAAATGGCTGAAATATCCATAAACATAACCATTTGTAATACATGTGGGGCCCCACATTTATTCGATCATTTTTAACCAGCCGTTAAAGAAATTTTTAAAATGCTTGCTCTTTTAAAAAATTTACAAAAGAGGTTTTTAAATAGTTGTTGGTTATCTCTCTATCTAATCACTATTTCAACAAAACATCACATGCACAATATTTTATTTAAAATGGTTGAAACCGATGAGTGTTTAGATAGTGACCTCTTGAGTTTGAACGATTTTTTTTTTTGTTGAATGATAACATGCTTTTTACTTAGTCACTTGTAATTTTGTATTCCTTTCTAGCATGGTGGAGTTACAACTATTAGTTTGTAATGTAATGGTGCAGGTTTTGGTTATTATAATTCAGTTTGCCCAAAACTGTACTCTCTTTACCAGAACTCAACTATCCCTTTAACCAACCTTTCTCCGTACATCCGGGTAACGGGTCAAGCAGATGATGGCCCAGGACAGAGTGGAGGAAGTTGTTTCCATTCCCGCGCCAAACAAATCGCATAGGACGCTCCAAAACACCTCGACGGGGTACATCCTCGATACGTCATCATCGGCGAAGAAAGCGTCACACAGGTCCCGGATGTTGTCTGTCTGGAATTGCTCCCGGTGGGTCACCAGCTGCGTGAGCGCGAAGCGGTGCATGCGCTCGGAGCAATCTCTGAAGTTAACGTATCTATGATAATAATGTAGAAGTAGTTAACGGTTAATTAGTAAAGTTTTAGGCCGTAAGAGAAGATGAAAAGGGGATATAGATGGGCGAGGAAGATAAGGAGGAGAAGGAGGAGGAAGAGGAGGAGGAGGAGGAGGAGGAGGAGGAAGAGGAGGAGGAGGAGGAGGAGGAATATTTAGTATATTTGAGCGAGCGAGTGCTGCAGCAAATGGGACTGCTACCGTGACAACAGAGACTCGTTCTCAAAAAAGATCTACCGAGTAATATAATATATAAAATAAGAGTTATTTCAAAGGTATAATTGCCATCAACAGTTGGTCACCACGTAAGTTTTCATTTGGCCTACCTTTTGGCGGGTGAGTGCGTGCTCAGGAACGGGATCACCATGGCGGGGTCCGAGTGCGGAATGGAGGTCGCAATGTGGTAGAAACTCTTGACGATCTCCTCGAGTTGGGCGTTGTCGTAATCATACCGTCGTCCGATCACCAGCTGGACGATGATGTTCCCCGTTGCCTTAGTCAGAGTCTCAGTGAGGTTGACGGGTCGACCGCCATGTGTACGAATCTCCTCGCACAGTTCCAGAGCTTCGAGGTTGATCTGCGGTTCGAGGCTCTTTTTTCCCATGCCGAATGTTCGGAGGGTCGACATGCAGAACTTCCTCACGTCAGTCCAAGCTTTACCGCAGCCCCAGATGGGAGACACTGAGAGAGACACAAATAGAGAACAAATCACATGATCACCAGTAATATCGCAATATCATACTGGTGTCCAGTTATACCATGAATGGAATGTCAAGAGACACATTGTCCGGATGCCTTTGTAGATGGATTTGCATTGATGATACTAGTCAAATTTTGCAGGAGCAACACGGTGTACAGTTACTGGTAGTAATCATACATAATCATACACTACAGTATGTCATTTTTTACCTGGACAGTTCAGTTTTGGTATAGCGGGCGCTGCACGAAATAATTTTTTTTGTGAGGTAATGAAAAACTGAGTGTAAAATTTGAAAGAGCATACAATTTTAATGGCAGAATAAACTTTATTTGATCAAAATCGGTTCAGAAACGGCTGATATATCAATAAATATATCCGATCGTATTAAATCTGGGGCCCAGATTTATTCGATGATTTTTTTTTTTTTTTTTTTAGAAGCCTACACTTTTTCAAAAACATTCAAAAGAGGTTTTTAATTAGTTGTTGATGATCTCTCTTGTCTAATCAAATTTCAACAAAACATCACATGCATAATTTTGTAAAATTGGTTGAAACCAATGCTGTTTTAGAAAGCGCCCTTTTGGGTCTGAATAGCTCTTTTTGAATTAAAACAGACTTTTTAATACGTCGTTTGTAATTTGCTTTACCTTTCGAGCATGTAGGCGGAGGGCCAAAGTCGAAAAAGTGGCTTCCTTAAGGACTTAGGTTGCCAGATCTCCACAACAAGTTTAAACCAATTTTATTTGCAAGTATTTTTAATAAGACAAATTAATTCAGAGGTCTACCTCAAAAAATTTGTTGCGAACACCTCCAAATCCAAGATGGCGTCCAAAGAAGTAGCCGTTTTGACTTGCTATAGATAACTGGCGAGATCTCCCAAACGACGCCAACAATTAGCATGATTTTGCAACCACATTAAAGACAATAACATTTCCTATAATCTGATACCAAATTTCATGGGTTTCAGGATATGTAACACGGTCATTTTTAGTCCCAAACTCATATATTAGGCATTTTTTCCCAAAATATGAAATTATTGATTTACATAATTCGGCATAAATCAATAATTGCATTAGGCGTTGAATTAGTACTTTTCAGAAAACTGCCCAGTTATATCAACAATACTCTGTGAAAATTTCAAGTGTGTACCGTATCTGAACAAAAAGTTATAATAACTGGAAGTCAGCATTTGATATCGACAAATACAGCAATTTTGTACGATTTCGAATGCTATACAGGGTGCCCCAATAAATGTAATTCTTGTTTACGGACTTTATTCAAGAAATGCTCCTAAATAATGACATGTTGTTTATACCTGTTTTCAACAAAGCCTTCAGTTTCCTTCTTTTATGTCATGAATATGCCGCCATCGGTTTGCAATACACGAAAATAGTGTATTGGTAATTTCACTGCAATAATAAATCCATTATGCAAAGTGTACTATTTAGTGCAATATTCGAATGAGAGGCGCGCGTCCTTCACAGTTGGACCGACCATATCTGGATAATTATGTTTTTAAAATGATTATTATTCGGAACACCACAGTTAGCTAGACTTTTTCAGGGTTGGAAGAAAACTTTGAATAGGCTATTATGTTTATTGTACAATAACTTTTTGCACCACCTTGTACATTTGTAACCATAGTAACGACAACAATAGAAATACAATAAATCAATATCTGGCTACTACAAGCCGCATTATGCACACTAATTTTCGCGTGAACATGAAGGAAAACAAATCACATGTAAAATGACACCGTTAACCTGCTAATTTTAAGTTTTTAAAAGAAATATTTTGTGATTTGGTATATTTCTGTCCATAATCGGCTGTTGTTACCATGGTTACACGAGTACAGTGTAGTGCACAAAAAATAAACATTCGGCTTGCTGAGGCTTTTCGGTGGTGTACATATTGGTTTAGCAATTGAGTTTGTTTCGTTTTGATACTAAGTCAGCCAATTTGTATAGACCTTTATGGTCTCCAGATACATGTAATAAGATATGAAGGGCATGAAGGGTGCGTGCCTTGCGATCACGATGGTGTTCGAATCTATATACGCTCTGCACATATTATGTCCCGAAAATTATGCACTTCAGTAAAACACTTACTCAAGAAAATGAACATGATCTTGACAATGTTTTAAACACATTATGGGCACCCAGTATGATTCGAATTCGCAATATGCACAGCAGGCGCGTCAGTATGCAGCTGACTGGAATGCTCCTTGTGGAGTGGAATTAAGTTCATTATTAGCGCTTGATTTATGATAAATGCAGTTAAATAAATACAAGACAGACACGACATCTACGCGGATTGCAAAATGATGGTGGAATATTCATCATATTACAGGAAATGGTGGTTTTGTTACCTGGATATTTCATAACTGGAATTGAAGGTGTCCCGAGATTGACGCAATCATTTGGTACACAAATCCTATAATCAAGATTACACATTTTTGAGACACCCTGTACAGCATGATAAATCATGCAAAACTACCCGTTTTGTCGATATCAAATGCTGACTTCCAAGTACTATAACTTTTTGTTCATATATGGTACACACTTGAAATTTTCACAGAGTATTGTTGATATAATTGGACAGTTTTTTGAAAAGTATTAATTCAACTGCTAATACTATCATTGATTTATGCGTAATTATGTAAATCAATAATTTCATATTGTTGGGAAAAAATGCCTAAAATTTGAGTTTTGGGCTAAAAATGACCGTGTTAAATATCTTGAACCCCATAGTATTTGGTATCAGATTATAGGAAATTATATTGTCTTTAATATGGTTGCAAAATAATGCTGATTTGAGGTGTCGTTTGGGAAATCTCGCCAATTATATATAGCAAGACAAAACAATTGCTTTGTTGGACGCCATCTTGGATTTGGAGGTGTTCGCAACAAATGTTTTGAGGTAGACCTCTGAATTATGTTGTCTCATTAACAATACTTGCAATTAAAATCGGTCTAAACTTGTTGTGGAGATCTGGCAACCTAAAGTCACTTTTTTCGACTTTGGCCCTCCGCCTAATGGTGGAGTTATGGTTAGTACTATAGTATTAGTTTGTAATGTTATTGTGCAGGTTTTAGCCTTACCAAAACTGTACTACCCCTTTAACTTGTGCCACTGACTGAAATACGAACCCTTGTAACAATTTATATGACACCTTGGAATATTCTCGCAATGTGATTGGTTGAATTCAGGTCACATGACATTCGTGGAAACGTACCATTCAACGACTTGACGTCATTTTTCATTGAATAGAACTTCTTTTAGTACCATTCAACGATAAATGACGTCATTAAACGTTGAATGGTACGTTTTTATCAACGAACGTTGAGGGCGTATAACACTTGCGTGTTGCCTCGAGGAAGGTCAACTCGAATTATTTTTTGTGACCACTTGAAGGGCGCCCCAGTTGACAGTAACGTTTTTCCGTAGATTGTAGATTTGATACACCAACCAGAAGTCCGATTTTGTACAGATTGACACTGAACATATAATTTTTTCTGGACATTTCATCAGATATGTGAAATGTAACCAAAATTGGTCATTCAAATTAATTTTGTAATAAAAGAAGTTACACCGGCATTCCTAAGTTATTACACATATTTGGCATTTCAACTGTGTGTACAAATCACAATAGTGACTGAGCCTTTTAAAATAGCAGACGACATGACAACGTACAGCTGTTGAACGGCGGAATCCAACTTTCACAAAATAGTAAGTCGATTTTATTTTAAAATGCTGTAATACCTTATTTTATAGATTGTGTCTACTTGTCATCATGTCGACAATTTGATTGAAATAATATCTGAAACTAGTTTGTGAGTTCATTTTCATTAGGCCTAGGGTATATTAATTTGAAAGAAATATTTGGAAGTGGAACTGGTCTGAGGGCGGGGCGCGGCTGGAATAGATCGACAAATCTTTTGTTTTTGTGGCATCTTTTAACATTTAATTTCAGTCTCTTACTGTCGGCCATTCTATTACTAAAATAACCAGTAAAATAGGCAATGAAAACGATTCATTTTGTCGATCGATCTAACTCTAAGACTGAATAATGGATGGCAACAAAGACATGCAAGTGCTGAACTTCTAAAAGTAAAAGTCGGTAACTTCACCGGCTTTGCCTTTGCCGGTGCCGGTGGGCTAGAACTAGAAGTGAGCCACGCCGGTCTTGTCGGCAGGCGAAGCTAGGCTAAGGTGTCCCTCTCTCATACTCGGCTTCTCTGGCCGTCTCGGCAATCTGGACTAAATATAGTCTACTCGGCCTTAAAACGATGGTTTGCCATCTACCTTAGATAATCCAAGAACCGGTAATGTTTAATCACATTAGATTTAGAGAGATCAGTTGACTTGTCCTAGCATCTTTCAATGATTTATTAATCATTGATTTTTATTGCGGTCCCGACTCCTGCCTGGCCCTGGTTAATAATAATTTATTTAAATTTAAATTAAAAACAAGAAAGATTCCGAGAGTGAGAGACTGACCCTAGGCCTGGCTAATTGTTTTCTTCCAGCCACTGCACTGACATTCAATTTGTCCTGCAAACACATGCCAGCCCCAGACTGGAAAGCATTAATTCACATTTGTATCTGATGTTTTTGTTCAACCCCCTTAGGCCTTACTCTGATTGCACGTTTAGGATGTATCGTTTGTAGCCCATTCTAAATCATTGATGACAATACAAAATGATGGACCAAGAAATGTCTAAGTAATAAAAAAAACTTCTTTTCAAGGATTTTTTTTAACGTTTACTTAACTGGCTCTTGACTGAAAAGTAAATGTAGTACCTAATCATCAGTTTAAACCCTAAAGTCAATCAATCAATTTTGCATTTTTTAACTGAGACTTTACAGGAGCTCGTTTGTCATTTCACTGTTTTCAGGAGCTAATTACTAATTTGCACTCTCTGAACAGATGTATTTTGTTTACTATTTTGGTCTAGTATTTTCATTCCACATCAAGAACATGTTAGTGAAATTAAGTGAATATTTTTTCTTATGAATGTTATATTTTTTTCATCTCATAGCAATATTTTGAGGATGTGGTTCAACAAGGACTGGCGACTGGTGATAGGCTGGTGTTACAGTGGTACTTCAGGATTACTTATCTGCCGGTTCTTTACTCGCTATGCACAGCTAGTCAGCTATCCACAGGCACAGGTATTCTTTCTACTATAATTTAATCATCCCACTCATTTTTTTGGTGCAGGATTCTTTTTTTTTTCTTCATAGGTTAGCTTTTTCCCCGTTATTTATAATTAAGTATTAATTTGGATAAGAGGAATAATTAAGGCCATTCAAGTTTTTCTTTTCATATTTTGAATTCATTATTTATTGGTATTATACATCCTAACTATCTCGCAGATCAACTTCTCAGTGAATTTATTTATTGGTTTGTGGCAATGAATTATTAAACTTTAAGCTATATAAATAATTCAAGCAAATTTCTTCATTGTGTTCAATATCATTTGTCACCTTCTTATTCAATTTATTTGCATGTTTTGGTAATTTTTGTTGATAACTTTTATTACTCTACATGCTTTTTGAGGTCAAGACAATTTATTTTAAAGTTTATAATGTTTATAAAGTTGTATTAATATTAACTCATTCATGACTGTTCCCTAAAAATACTCCACTCTGTTTTCCATGGACTCAAGAATATGTTTGCATTCTTTAATTACAGATCTTCGGAATATAGGAGCATGACAGATCACCATGGATGTTACTTGGTAGTGTTCACAAGCAATGGACAAGCCATGCTATATCAGGTACCTCGTTATATAATGAAGTTTGGTATAAAAAGGTTCCACTGTAACAAAATTAGGCATTCCTAATTCTTTTAAATCCAAACATATGGGAACTGATCAGAAATAAATTAATTTAATGAAAGTGACCAAAGAAAATAGGCTTATGATCCTACCTAAGACCTGTCAATTGCTTTACTGTGTTCTAACCCGCACTGAGCTAGAATGCATCTCATAGTGGTACTTTCCTGAACCCGTCTAGTATGTGCATTGAGGAAGAATCTTTGAAGGAGTGCCATGTAGCTCAGAGGTTAGAGACTTATAGAGCATGACCTTGCAAAAGTTGACGTCTCTAGTCATTTTAGTTGGTGAAATCATTTGCAGTGATACAGAATTAAAATGATGCAAGAAAAATGATATTTCCATAATCTAATTGTCTAACCCTCAGGCTCATTTCTTTTCCATTCTGAATCTATATTATAGATTTCCATTTTCCTCATGGTCAAACTAAAAGAAAAATGATAAAATCGCCCCATAACAAAATTGATTGAATCACTTTCATTGTAGGCAAACCTGAATAGATGTAATATTTTGTTTGTGAAAATTGATCATTATTATAGTGGAACCTCTTTATAAGGAGACCTGTTATCACATAAGTTACCTGATAATGATATAGTGAGGTAATTGCTTTAAACCCAAGGCTATCTGAGAACCATCATGCTCGTTATAACAAGGTTTCACTTTACAGATTGGTAAAAGATCTTAGTTAGACTGATGAAATGGCTGTTACAACCTTTTGTTATTTCAAGATCTGAATTTTAAAAATGTTCCCAGGTATTTTCTGTAGTATATTATTAGGGTCTTTTTCTTCCGTTTTGGTACAGTCCACCAGCGCGGTGTATTTTCGTAGGAAAACCCAGACTAGTTGCAGTCTAGACAATTCTAGATTTGCCTAACTGAATGTAGGTCAAACAGTGACCTGTTGTTGTACTTGTAAACAACATAAATTATGTAGACTGCAATTGCATTGTACATGTGATGTGCATGGGGTGCATGCATAGCTTTAGGCATGCACTTTGTGTATACAACCAGAGTGTATATAACCAGTGTGTACGTACATACAAGCTGATTTTCATATACTCTCCCAATGAGTTCAATAAACGATGCATGAAAGAATGCATTCTTAACTGAAACGAATGGTGCGATGTGTAATTATTGGTGGTTTAGACGACCAGCCTTCAATTTACCTCAACATGCATGCAGAGATTACATTTCCAAGCCCCTTCTCAGGCTAGCTTTAAAAACATTTTTTTCCTTCATATTATAATTATCTCTCAAGTCTCAACCATTTGCTTTGTCTTTCAAAAAGAGGACATCATGTTTAAATATATTCAACTCTCACTCATTCATTTGATTTACAGTCAAATTATAATGTATTACAAACTTGGTCTCGGTGTGTAGATAAATAGATTCATGCAAAAGCCACATTTTTATCAATGAATGGTTTACTTGCATTTTTTGCTTGCATCCATCTACAACTTTCAATATTGCAAACAAAATAATCTATGAAATATCATAATTCAAGAACAAATCTTATTACTTTGGTATCTAATGTTTATTTCTTATTTTTAAATTGAAGCTAAATGAGAGATATTTGTTATTTTGTTGGCACACTGATTGTGGTGATAATGGTTAGTGGATGATGTTGAGTGTCATGGTGGAATTCCTGATTGAAGAGCTCCTCTTAACTAACAGGGTGTATGAAGTGTGGCATGATAGTCTTATATTTTCCCCTTCAGGTCAGGATATTTTTGTCAAATCATTGCAAAACATGTATGTTTTACTATTTTGACCCCCTCCTGTTAAATGATTAGTTGAAAGGTGGCTATGATTGATGGTGATTAAAGAAATTGATGTAAATTATTTTGTTTTGATAAATGGTGCATAGTCTTCAAGTCTGAAGCTGCACTTTATTGGAAGAGGAATAAGACATCGACATCTATTCACTGGAATATTAAAGGCTTGATTCTGGACCACCCCCATCCTTTACCCAAATGAGAAACAAAATGGAAGTATTATGCCAGTTTCCTTTTACACTGCCTAGCTTCCTTTTTTTGTTGTTGAGTTCCTGGAGTAAAGATTTACAAAATAATTCTATCTATTTTAGGCATTAAACCCCCTTTACATCTACAATGCAATCATGACCACATATTCAATGAAAGATAATAAAGGGGTTCAAATAAGTAAGCCTACACTCCTAAAGGATGGACACCATGTTTATTTTGGCTAATTTCTCCCCACTCATGATCATACTGGTTGATGCAGGCAACTATGTACATGCCTTTGGGGTTGGATAGTCTTATACCCCCCCCCCCCCCCCCCCCCCGGCCCCCCTACAAACAAAATGCAATTTGCACATGATTTGAATTGACTTTCTTTTTGTTTTGCAAACCAGATCTAATTTAAATGTAATTAAACCTGGTCAAACGTACTATTACCCCAAATAAGGGCTTAAGGCTAAGACCTATCTAAATATGGCCTACCCTAGGCCTAGCCTGCCTAGGCTACGTCTAAGCTAGACATTTCTTTTTTTTTAACTTGACTCAACAAAAATAGGTATCAAATTCAAGCGAGTAAAAAGGTCCAATAGTCAATACAAGACTCAAAGATTGAGGTGAAATCTCCAAGAACAAGACTAAGTTACATGATTTGGGTTGGAATTGAAAAACTGGATCTCCTTCAATAATGATACAAAGTAGGCCATACAATAAGGTAAAAATAAAACCACCACTTTCGTATAAAGACCGAGACGCGGGACCGAGACTGACCGCATGAAGATGAGCTAGCGTCGAGTCAGCTGAGCCGGAGCAGAAGCCCGGTGAATGAGCGGCAGACTAGCCTCGCCTTCCGCCGACCCGACCGGCGTAGCTCATTCTCAGACACCGTATCGCGTAGTCACTTGCCGGTCACTATCGTACGTATACAATGTCAATGCCAATGGGCAAGAGTAAGTCGCAAATTTGTTTTAAATAAAGCACATTAATGTGCTTAATCGGCAGAGTCGCCACAGAGTCTAGTTCTAGTTTAAATGATGTTATACGCTAACGTCAGTTAATTATCCTAAGTCTAAGACAGGAATAAATAGCATACAAATACAATTCCGGGATTTTGAAGAATGCTCGTTTTTGTCGTCTGCTTAATATCTCGATACGTCATCCTCACTCTCAAACGGTTTTTGTACACACAGTTTTGCCGACAAAAATTGTTATTATCATGAAAATGCCGATGCGGTTTATTTTAATAAGACTATGATTGGAATGAGCGATTTTGTAAAAAATTCCCATATTCATGAAATGTCAAACAAAATTATATATTTAGTGTCAATCTGTACAAAATCGGACTTCTGGTCTATTTATCAAATCTACAATCTACCGAAAAACGTTACTGTCAACTGGGGCGCCCTTCGAAATGGTCACAAAAAATAATTCGCGATTTCTCATAGACTGCGTGTATAACAATATACGAGTTGACCTTCCTGAAGGCAACACGGTCTCGTGTTTACCGCCCTCAACGCAACACGGTCTCGTGTTTACCGCCCTCAACGTTCGTTGGTTGTTATGTTGTTGTTGTGCAAGCGCCAGCGCGCGTTAAAAATAACTGGGCGCATTTTCCATTCATGAACAAGCGCATTAACAAACACTACGCACTCAATGCAAGGCAGCTGTACTTTTTACACAACATGGCTGCAGAACCGGGAATTATTTTGCTGACGGATGCCAATTTGGACGATTTAATCGACAGTGCGGATTCTTATAACACGAAGAAGCAAATCAAGTAGGTGTCATATAAAACAAATAATGAATGTTTTTTCCATTCGTGGAATGGTACGAATATTTTCATTCGGTGAAAGATGGAATATTCCATTCAACTCGGCTTCGCCTCGTTGAATGTAACATTCCATCTTTCACCTCATTCAAATATTCGTACCATTCCACTCATAAACATTCATTATTTGTATAATATACACCTAGATAACAGTATATACAAGCAAGGGATTTTTATTTTGTTTTTATTTTTAGGCATACGAAAATATGTATGTAATATTTACCATCTTTGTTGGAGGCAGGAAGCATAGGACGCATATATGCGGGCACAAATATTTGGGAAAAGGTGTCCCCCTGTTTCAGCATCGCCTGACGAACGGACGCACTGTCATTTAGCACCACCATCAAATATGGTCCCTTAGAAAAAACAACAATGAAACATTTTTATATGTCACCCTAATATGATGTACCCATTTTCAAAGCTAACTTAATTGGGACACACCAACAACACACACACACACAAACACTAACACACACACACACGAACACGCACGCATACACACACACACACACACACACACACACACACACACACACACACACACACACACACACACACACACACACACACACACATACAAATGCTCACACACGCATACACACACACGTACTCACGAACGAACTCACAAACCACACTTGATTGAATGGCCATTTATTCATTTCAGATCATCTATTTAGGTTCATTTCCAAATGTAATGTGTTTATTTGGACAAGGTAACATTGGTTCTGCTGCAATATTTAGATTTTGTGGAAGACAGTGAATTGCTTTGATGATACCACAACAATCTCTCCAGTGGACAATTCAACCAATTTACATACGATATCTGCCAGTGGAAAGTCCCTGAGGACTGTTCTGATTCTCTTCAGGTCCTTTGTGTAGAGCTCCATACTCAGCAGACCATCCTCCCTGCATGCAATCAGTATGCTGTCATCCTTCAGTCCGGACAGCAATGCTTGCATCCTGACTATTCACCTGGATGTGATGAAGGACGGTGCCTTCCTCATCCGTGTCATCAATGACCTTGACCGACTTTGGGGTGGTAGCTTGAATGCGTTTAACGTATATGTCGTCTTTCAAAACAGAAAAAGTAAAAATTAACAGCCAAAGTAAAAATATCCAAAGAACGTATTAACCATCAGTAAGAGCAGGGAAATGGGAGTTCGCTGGTAAGAGTTTTCTTTATCGTTATCCTTCTTCCGTAAGAAAACATGTGTCTTGTTTTTAACGATTTCCCTTATTTATCTATGTCAGACTTATAATACTGAATGCCATGTTGGTGACTTAGACCCCTGTTACACATACCTTTTAAGTGGACTGAGGCCGCCTCCTGAGGCGGCCTCAGTCCACTTCATTCATGTGTAACAGGGGTCAATTTTGAAAAGCCGGCCTGAGGCCGGCCCCATTTCTGTCCACCTCTGGATGTGGTTTGAAGCCGGCCTCGGGCCGGCCTCAGTCCCGCAATCGGTATGTGTAACAGGGTAAGTGGATTGAGGCCGGCTTTTATGCAAAAAGTTTTCTTAGCAATTTTATTTCTTTCTTCTGTAAAAGTGTTAAAAAAGACCAAAATTAAATGAAATTTTGGTCAACCAGCGCAGGGAGATCAATGCACGCGGTGTTTACACCGGCGAGCATTCAATTGGCCTTTGCTTGCGATTCACGCTGGCGGCGATGAATAACACGTACATTGGTACAGAAGAAGCATCGTGTAATTACCAACATTTTAGAGCTCGTCTCGTCTACACATGTACTCATAGAAATTGTATTTTTTAGGGGTACATTTATATAGAGAGGCACAGGAGCCAAAAGCCCCAGCTAGACCCCGCCAAAGTCATATATTTGCATTTATCATCTGACTTAGTAAAATACGCGTCATTGATTGGCTAAACACAGTCACGTGATTGCCATGTCAGTTTAAACTGTTCACCACATGGCGCGCGCTGCAAAAGAGATTGTATTATGACGTCACAATGAGAACCAAAGGTATGTTGTTTTTTGACTGATTTCAGTTTCAATGCATATGCATGAATGTGTATATTTTAGCCCCCGGAATTTAGCCAGATGATAAAACAGTTGTTAACTTTGTTGTCGGGAAAATCATTGAATGTTCCCTCGGGATTTTAAATGCTATTTCGTGAAGAAAATAAGTCCTTCAATAGCATTTAGAATCCCTCGGAGTGGAACATTCCGTGCTATTCCCTCCACCACCAGTTAACAACTGTATATTGTTTCATTTCCCTCTTATAATGTTCATGTGTTGTTCAGAAATCTGTACTCTCTTCGATGCACCCAAACTCTCTGGGCTGCCGTTCTTAATGCATAGTATGTAAAAGGAATTTCAAACATATGGAGATATATCGCCAGTTAAAGTGAGTGTTGAGTATTGGTATTTTCCGAAGTGCCCCCAAAAAATGAATTGTAACTGATTTGGTTGATTTCAATTCCATGTGAAAGATCATTAGGAAATAATAATAATTCCCATTCAAATGCTCTCATTGTTGTGAAATTTGCTTTCAAAATATAATATAAAAGTGATTGACGTCCGGCCATTACTTTTAGAGAATGCTAGCGCGAAGCGCTAGCGTTCTAGGTCCTCCTATGCTTACCGCGCATGTACAATGTGTATCGCAAGCGCCATTCGTCGTTCGCATCGGCGGCCATCGCAATCATCTTTCGTTCAAAATCTGTTCGGAGTCGCGCTAACACACGGAGAGAAGCCGAGGAGGCGCATAAATCACTGATTTTTAGCGGAATGGAGGGAAAACCCATAATTTTAATCCAACCGATAGTTGGATCACATATTGGAGAATGAATCGGTGGTAAGTACCGTATCATATGTACTAGCAAATTACCCGTCACCAGATCTTTGAGTAAGATAATGTTGTATGTTGTATTTTTGTATTTCGTTAGTTTTTGTATCTGTCCTGTAAAAAACATTTGGTCAAATAATGGTATCTCTGTTTGAATGGTTATGATATGATTTAATAAGTGTATAATTAAAAATACAATCTCATATTCACAGGCATATGCGTACACGGGGGGGTTCAAATTCCACTTTGATGAAAAAGGGCTGTTTTGGGGTTCCCCCCCCCCCCTCAAAAACATATTCACGGACACCATGAACCCCCCTCACACATTCTTCACCAACACCCCCGCCCCCTTTTGAAAGAATCTTCACCAGTACCCCCTCTCGAGAAAATCTTCATCGACACCCCCCTCGCGTCGAAAAATATTCACCGACAACCCCCCCCTCGAAAAATCTTCTCCTACACCCCCACCACCCCCCTTCGAAAGAATCTTCACTGTTACCCCCTCTCGAAAAAATCTTCACTGACGCCCCCCTCGAAAAATCCCCCACCCCCCTTCGAGATTCTTCACCAACATCCCTCCCCCCTTCGAAAGAGCCCTTCGAAAATTGTCATCGACACCCCCCTTGAAAATTCTTCACCGCCCCC
Source organism: Echinarachnius parma (assembly GCA_037951105.1). NCBI lineage: Eukaryota > Metazoa > Echinodermata > Echinoidea > Clypeasteroida > Echinarachniidae > Echinarachnius > Echinarachnius parma. Next base: position 21,533 of record JBAMJV010002870.1, on the reverse strand, counting down.
CCCCCCCCCTACGAAATATTTGACCGACACCATCCTCGAAAATTCTTCACCGACACCCCCCTCGAAATACTTGACCGACACCCCCTCGAATTACTTGACCGACACCCCCCTCGAAATACTTGGCCGACACCCAGCCCCTGGAAAATTTTGGTTGACGCAATAACCCCCCCCCCTACCCCCCCCTTGTAAAAAGCAGTATTCATTAAATCGTTGTCAAGTAGATCAATACCCCTAATTCCTTGCTCTTCTTGTTTACACATTATTTACAAAAAGCATACATTTTTTATACTTGAGTACAACAAAGTATGCACTTCGAGTAAACATTTACAATTAGCCTTTATTCAGAAAATTAAACCAGTGACAGAGAGAAACCTATTTTGGTAGCCGTATACCCTGTTTTGCCAATTTTGCGAATATCGTGTTGAAAATGTGAACAAAAATCACCGATCAAATTCAGTCATGCAATATACGGACATGTACAATCACACGAATGTGTGTACAATGTAGTAGATTGTGCGTTGACAATGCACAGATGCCGGACCTACAATATTCCGCTACTCTGTATATAGTCTATGCAAATTCCCCTCCCGGCGGTCGCTTTCGCTTTTGGAATGTAGATTGTCTGAGCATGTAAGACATCAATGCGATGTATAATTCCGCAACAGAAACTGGCTGTACCCAGCATGTCTGTACGCAGTACTATATACCAATGCAAAACAGATCCCGTCGCTCCCGTTTAGTGGACCAGCGAAATTTTCTGATATATCGCGAAATATAGTTAAAAAGGATATCGCACAGCTTGCGTACAAACGTCAGATCCATCGCCCAGCTAAAAATATACGCGAAAACTACCGTGATGGACAGCAACACACGGACACCAACACCGTCCTCTTATTATAATATAGATAATTTTAAGCACAATTAGCGTGCAAAAACAATATTCAGTTTAAGTCCCGTATTAGGAGGACCTAGAACGCTAGCGCTTTGCGCTAGCATTACTCTAGAGTTAATTTGACTCTTGAGTTGTAACGGCTCTTTTTGAATGATAACAGGGGGTTTATTTTGTCGTTTGTAATTGTGTATACTTTTCGAGCATGGTGGAGTTATAACTATTAGTTTGTACCGTAATGGTGCAGGTTTTGGTTACTAAAGTTAAGTTTGACCAATACTCAACTATCCCTTTAATTTTAATTAAAACACTGCTTTTATCAACGCATGAACCAAAATAGTTTCATGGACTCTCGCTGCTTTAATCACGATCTTTGCCGCCGCCTCAAAATCACTAGGATGCGGTAGGAAAGTGATCGATTTACACAACTATAATTACTCTAGAAAGTACAAGTTTGTGTCTTTCAATTGAACTCATTATGAGGTATTAGGATAGTATGGATGAAGATTATTTTAGCTTCCCATGCAGAAACCTTGTCAAATATTGGAGATACAAGGCAATACTCTTCGAATGCCACTCCTTTAGTTTTTCCCCCTTTTTTGTATTAACTTATATCTTATATGTGGCCGATTGCGGCCAAAGCAGAAATTTGATTTTTTGCCATCATCATGTTATTCTCTTTGCATGTCCTAGCAATGTGTACACCTGGGATTATGGGTCATCAGCAAAAGTTGGGAAGAACTTTTGACATTGCAAGAATTCAGAAATGCGCCTCATTGTTATACAGCCTAAATGCATCTGTGGATGTACGCATAACTCAGTGGCAATTAGGTCTATGTTTGAAGTATCTCCTTGTGTTTGAACCTCCTTGGTACTGGTATATCTATGGTACAACAGAGCACCCAAGCTGCACTTATTATTATGTCCATCTAAAACCACTCCAATGCACATTATTGCGTGCAGCAAACTGTATGACATGAATAATAAAATTCATATTAGAGGTTACTTATAATTATAGCGTTATTCACAACGTATCATAGCGCTTACATATATAACAATTAAAACATCAAACATAACAAGATTCTTATAAACTACAACAAATCAAGGGAAACGGAAGGATTTTAGGTGTTTTTTTTTAAAGGTAAGTACATGTGGAATTTGTCTAATGTGTTAGAGCCAGGACACAGAAGCTGCAATAGTGAATCTTTTATCAACAAAAACAAAGTGAGATCTTTGGACGACTAGTTTGGAAGTGTCAGTGACGGAACGAAGATTGCGTGTAGGTTTGTACAATGTGATAGTATTATACCAATAGGAAGGTGATATTTCATGTAGAATTTGATACACATACAAACAAATTTTGAATTGAATACGTTGACTGAATGGTAGCCAGTGCAATTCTCTAAGCAAAGGAGGTGTGTGTGCCCCTCGACCAACAGCGTAAATTAATCGAGCGGCTCGATTAACGATACAATCAATAAGGTCAGCCTTTTATAAGGATTTATTTTCTTTCTGGCCGCTACCCACTCAAATATGTTCCCTTTTTATACTACGTATTATCTAAATAATTTTAGTATGTGTTTTGTCGTTATTCGTGTTTCAATTGTATATTTGTATTTTTTATGAGTGAAATAAACTGGAAAGGAAATGAAATAACTTATACATCATGCTCTGTTGCACATCGGTTAACAAATCTAATGCAAACTTTTGTGCAAACAATATTTTTGAGTGGAATACTGCAAACGAGAATATGCACTGTAGGTATGTCAAATTATACTTTGTGTGTAAAGAGATTTACGATTCGTTGGTTTGTGGATAACATATCTGACTGGGAATTTAGTAAAAAAAAACAAACATAATGCTCAGTGGCGCTAGGCTATGAAAGAAAGAGGAAAGAGAAAATAACAAGGAAAATATATATTGTATTGAAAGAAATAGAGTTAGACATAAATATTTGGTGTGGAGGAAGAGTTGCTGCTGTGAGAGTAACCCATTACTCACATATACAGTACGTGGACACACACATACAAGCAAGACCACGTAAAAACACACACGCACATTCAAACATTTTTATTTATTTATTTATTTTTTTTTGTGGTATTTTTGGAACTTAATTTTATTCACTTTATTACATTTCGTGTATTCAACCATAAAAATCAATCAATATTTACAATATTAAAACAAGATACATGTAGTAAAGGTTTGGACTTTGGAGCCCCTGAAAATCAGAAGCTTGTAATTGAAGCCCCAGTTATAACATGTATAAAGGTAAATAAAACAATCTTACTTATAAACTAGAAAAAGGAAACAGCTTAATAGTAAATATATTACTCACTGCGGATATAGTATCGGAAATAATATCGCTAGTGATATTCGTTTGTCTCGCAATGTATGGTCAACAAGGAATCTAAAAGATCACGACGTTTCGTGTGCCGCTGCAACACTTTGTCAAGTGATACACACACACAAACACTAACGTACACCCACACACACACTTCAAATTTTGAATTACATTTAATTCAACGACCATAATTACCTTTCGCAAACTGAAAATGGGGCCATACTTCTTCGCAAGTTTCGCCCACTCCTCGTGAGCCGGGCCCTGTCCGAGCCGGTAACCGAGTAGCGGTATCCCCCAGGGTCCCGGTGGTAAGTTGCGTGGTCGTCTGATGAGCCATAGGCAGACGAGGGAGGCGATGATGACGAGAAGGGTCGATGAGACCACGACAGAAAACATGGCCCTGATTGTATAACGGCTCTTTTTGTTGCTTCTTGATGGAGAACTTAGCCACGTTAAAATAAAATGCACCCCCGAACAATACCAATTCAGGACACGACAGAACACAATGAAGACTGTCCCGAGCTTTTTTGCTTATAAACCCCTCACAAAAAGTTCCGCAATTCAAGTTTGAGCGTTCATATCTCTCCCAATACTTTATTACCGTTCATTAATTTGGTATCATTGGAAAGCCTGTATTCCCCCTTTTACATTGATATGACATTTGCTATGAATATTTTATCATGGAATGTGCATGAAACCCCAATATGGGGCAAAGTCAAAAGTCAAATGTTGCAAAATGCATTGATATTGTCAACAACCTCCTTTTGTTGGGAGAATAAAGTGTTCTGAATGATGTTAAGTCGGTCATGCGTGAATGTCGATGGCGTATTATCGTTAGGGAGTTTTCGCTAATGTGAACGAGAACGAGTTTCCCGTCCTAGAACGACCGTTTCAGGGTGGCCCAGAAATAACGGAACGGGGTATTTGCCATTGTGATAATATGTTCACTGGATAGATAATCTTTTAAAAAGAAATTCGTTATTCCGAACACCCAAACAAAAACATTACTGTTGATGATATCAAAGTTCTTTTTAAAAGATTATCTATCCAGTGAACCTAGTCTGTATGTTTCTTTATAATGGAAAGTACCCCGTTCCGTTATTTCTGGGCCACCCTGTATAAGCAAATAATATGCGTATGACGTAATACTCCACGTTGGCACTGTTTAACAATAGTAACTAGGTCCGGTAAGCTCCGGCATACTTATCTTGCCGAACCTAGTTACTATTGTTAAGTTTGCCAACGGGGAGTCTTTACGTCATACGAATATTATTTGCATACATCACAGAAGCGGTCTATTGAATGTAGTCAACCCGTGCTGTTCACTACCTGTTCGCTGCCTTTGAATCATTTTCGTTTTTAGTTAACGCGCGTTCAAAATGACGTCGTTCCCTTCTACACACAATCATGACAAACACTCACACACACCTTACACTTTCAAACATACACATGCGCAAACACACGACCCGACTGAATTATTCAAACTCCAACACAGACACACACACACATACACGCATTCAATCACACAAAACACACACACACTTACACACACGTATACTCACACGCACAAACATCCACTCCCGCACGCACGCACTCGCACTCAAACAAACAACAATGCACACAAACACCCCACACATGCGCTCACACAAACACAAACCCTTACACACGCGTATACACACAAACACAACATTAATACAACTCCCACACATACGCATACAGATACACAACACACACCCACACAAACACAAACACATGAATGCACACTCACAAATGCACACAAACACCCACACACACACAAACACACACACTCATCCACGCGAGCACTCAAACAAACACAAACACACGCACACACTCAAACAAAAACCCATACCCGTATACACATACGCATATACACATACGCACGCAGGCACTCGCATTCCAACAAACAAAAACAAACACATATACACTCACAAACACACACACACGCACAAATGCGCACACACGTACACAAAGCCACAAACGCACACATTCAAACACACACACATACACCAGTTACATAATCCACCACACATACACACGTATAAAACACACACACACACATATACATGTTGATACTTCTCTGATTACGTAATTCTAAAGACGGTGCACTGGATTTTCCGACGAACCTGAAATCGGGCATGAACTAGTGCTCAGATTGGCCAGACGACGAGAGAGAACGTAAGTGACGTAATTTCTCGCCTAAATGACGTCATTTCTTCTAGTAGGGGCCACAAATATGGGTGTTCACTGCAGTTTGGGGTACAATCGTTTTACTTGGCATACAAACTCCTTGGATCAGAAGAAGAAAATTTATCCAAAGAGACACTCTGTATCAATTATGGAAATTAGGCCGAATTTGCATAGATACAGAGTGTCTCTTTTGACGAATTTTCTTCTTTTGATCCAAGGAGTATGTATGCCAAGTAAAACAATCGTACCCCAAAATGCAGTCATGGACCCCTTAACCACCCCACTACTCGTCGTCCTCAGGTTTGCGAAAATACCGTATTTTCTTTGGACGATGAAATGTGGCTTTATGATTTTGAGGTGGTGCAATAACGTTTGTGTATGTTGTTAGGAAGATTTAATGTGTTTTATTGACTGATTGAGAAATTATCATTATCTTTGATTTTTACACAGATTATTGCAAGTTTGTCAGTTTTCCAGGTTTACACAAAATGCACCACAATTACAGTATAAACGTCACTTTTCATTGTCCAAACAACAGAAGAATTCATTATTGTATTCATGACCACTTCAAAATCATTCCATCCTCCAGTGGAAATGATAATACGCCATTCACATCATGCATGATCGCCTCAACATAATTCATAATATCACTTATTCTCCCAATGACATGACACATCGTATTGCCAATATCGATGCATTTTGCAACATTTCACTTTTGACTTTGCCCCATCTTCGGATGTAATGCACATTCCATGATAAGATATCCATAAACTAAGCTTTTCAATGATACAAAATGTATGAACAGTAATACAGTAATAGGAGAGATATGAACGCACAAACTTGAATTGTGGAACTTTTTGCAAAAATATGTGTACAAATCAAACATAATGATAATTTCTCAATTAGTCAATAAAACACAATACATCTTCCTAACAACATACACAAACGTTATTGCACCACCTCAAAATCATAAAGACATGTTTCATCCTCTAAAGAAGATGATAATACGCCATTGACATTCACGCATGACCGACTGAACATCATTCTGAACACTTTATTCTCCCAACAAACGGAGGGTACACTGTTGACAATAATTATCAATGCATTTTGCAACATTTCACTTTTGACTTTGCCCCATATTCGGGTGTCATGCACATTCCATGTTTAAATATTCATAGCAAATGTAATATCAATGTACAGGAGGGAATACAAGCTTTCCAATGATACCAAATTCATGAGCGGTTAAGATGGATAGGAATGCTCAAACCTGAATTGCGGAACTTTTTTTGTGAGGGGTTTATATGTACATGTATATGTGGAGAATTCAGCAATTGGATTTGGTCGCGGCATTAGTCCGGGCAGTGCATTTTAGGGGGATATATTATTGTTGGTTGCTAGATTGAATACATGTGAAAGACGACAAAGCTAAAAGGGGACAAAATACAGTACCAAATACTAGACTACATGTAGATTGGATTGGAAGCTTTTGTGAAATGCGTTGGACTTGAGAAGATAACAGGCATTAAAGGCATAGTTTATGTACAAAAGGTGTTATATAAAGGAAATAATGAATGATTTTGTATGCGAGCGCAGTTAAAAACATCCCCATCACATCAAAGTTAAATCTTTATATAATAAAATGCATGATAACAATAATGATTATACTAATAGTAATAAAGTATTACTATTAATCATAATCATTATTGTTGTTATTATGCATGAAATCATAATTACAACCATATAGCAAAAGTGATATTTTAAACACCAATTTCAAATATTCCCCACCCTACCCAAATTGGCATCTTAACGTTTACATGCATAGGGTGTGTGCGTGTTAGTGTGGGTGGCGGGGTGTACATGTGTGTGTATGTGGATGTAGGTTAGTTATATTGGTCTAATCATGAGGGAGGTCAATTAAAGTCATGCTTTCTTAAAGGGGTAGTACAGTTTTGGTAAGTCTGAACTTTAGTAACCAAACCTGGACAGTAACATTATAAACTAATAGTTATAAATCCACCATGCTCGAAAGGTATATAAAATTACAAACGACTAAGTAAAAAACCCGTTATCATTCAAAAATAGCCATTAAAACACAAGAGGGCACTTTCTAAAAAGCCATTGGTTTCAACCATTTTTCATACAAAATTATGCATGTGATGTTTTATTGAAATAACGATTAAGTAGAGAGATCATCAACAACTATTTAAAAAACGCTTTTGACAATTTTTGAAAAAGTGCAAGCATTTTTTAAATAAAAAAAAAAAAAATCATCTAATTATTTGGGCCCCAAATAATTATAAGGTCAGATATATTTATTGATATTTCAGCCGTTTCTGGGTCGATTTTGACCAAATAAAGTTTATTCTGCCATTAAAATTGCATGTTCTTTCAAATTCGACACTCAGTTCTTCATTACCTCACAAAAAAATTGTGATGTGCAGCGCCCTCTCTACCAAAACTAAACTACCCCTTTAAATTCTAGTATATCAAATTCCCTTTCAAGGTATTCACCAGATTACTTAATTTCGAGTGAAAATTGCAAAAGCTTCCCTCAGGCGCTTCGCGCTCAAAGGCTCGATCGCTCCGCTCCCCACGCTCCATCGCATTATCCCCCACTTTTCAAAACAGATCTACGCCACTGTAGTAGACATAATTATTTATTGGCTGAGTAATATTATTGAAATATATTTGCCATTGGCTTAGATCTGCTGATTGTCTCTTTTTCAGGAGTCACATTTTACAGAGTCACATGGAATGTTATAAAAGGTTTGGGCCCAGAATTGTCTTCTAGGACCTTGTAAAAGCACAACCTAGGTGGACAACCTCGCGAACTAGCTACGGGAAGGCTACATAACACATATTAAGGATTTTACCCCTACTGTACGTTAAAAGCGCCTTAAATCCTTAGGGTTCATGAATGTCTTACTCTGGTATTTTCACGATTACACCCAAACGCAGGCTACTATCATCACATTGCTTCGGATGTGTCTTTCATAGATAGTTGCGCATCTTTTGATACCAAATGTTGCCTTTTTACTGGACAAACATTTGTGAAAATGGTGCAGATTATAGAATGACACAAATATTTATCTGTAAAACCTTATACATGTTGGATGGCATTATAATAGGATATAAAACAATACACTGGCAAAACAAATGATAAAACAATACACTGGCAAAACAAATGATAAAACAATACAAAACAAAAGAATTTGAAACAAAGAAATACATGAGATTAATTGTAATAATTATAATGATAAAGGATGTTATACAAATAATACACGGTCTTGAGTGCGTTGTGTAAATGCATTGCACGCGAGGGCTATTGTTAGCTGTGCGTTGTGCACGAGGCGTATGCCGAGTGCACAATGCACAGCTAACATAGCCCGAGAGTGCGATGAATTTACATGACGCACGATACAAAGGCCGTAGTATTATTTGTTTTATAAATCGAGCTCAACCACGGATTGTTTTATTTTGCTGGATTATTGAAAACAGACTTGCCAAAATTAGTAACCCAGACTAGATCATACTCTCTAGAGTGTGAATTTATTAGGAATTTACAAAAATCATCAACACTTACTGCACTCGCTTCACTGAATTTGACTCTGCAGATCAAATTCAGTTGATGGGAATTGCGAATTGCCGAATATTTTCCCATAAAAGTGAGAATTAGCAAATAATTGTATGCATTTGCATTCCAAAACTTACCAATATCAAACCACATACCATATAATTTACGAAACTGCTACGATTTATATACTACAGAACAGATAATTTACAAAACAAAGCATTTTACATCTTTTTTTCTTCACTTTCGCAATTTGTCTGCGTAGAATTCTATGTAAACAAGCATTGTGACGTCACGGGTTGCGCGGTATCGGCACGGTGGTTACGCGGTATCGGCACGGTGGTGCAGTTGGTGAAAAGTAATCAATGCCCACGTGATCGGTTTTAGCCAATCACGTTACTGAATTAACCGGAGCCGTTTTATAATATGATATAGCGAACGTTCCGTCGTTTGACGATCGCGGTGCATCATTATTTTTTATCCCCAGTCATTGGATACATACTGCAATCAATCCAGCACACATAGTGCACATTTCCACTCACATGGGGGTCTTCCAGCCTGAGACCTTGTATGTGAATACAGTGCTAAGGAATTACGTTCCATTCTTCTGGGCACTCTCTGGATCCGAACTCGGGACCTCATGTTTGGAAGGTATGTGTCCTTCCAACCTTTCACACCAAGTCCACGAATATGAAATATATTATGTTATTTCACCAATCATAGCTATTTATTACAAGCAAAATCTTTATAATCTATTTCAGGCCCTCGGAACTATTTTCAGGTCTAAAAAGATACCTAAAATAACCATAAAATCATGTTTAAAATTCCCCAAAAGGTGATTTCGTTGTTATGCATCGTCGCATATTACATTACAAAGCTGCACTTATATAGTATCATAATCATGATAATAGGGGGCTGGGGATACGAGGGGACATCGACATCGTTTGGAAAGAGTGCTAAATACAAAGTCAAAATAACGAGGTATGAAAGCTGACATGTCTTTGGGATGAGTCTTTTTCAACTGATTAGATGACATATTTGTAAAGCTCAACAACTTCCATTCACAAGAAAAAAGAAGGCCAAGAAATATGTAATCCAAACATCAGCAAGAACATGTCAATGCACTTTTTTACACATGACACCAACAGTACCACTAGCAGGAAAGAAATGACAGCTTACTAGCATGACTAGTGCAAGTATAAGTCCATTTATATTCCCACATTGTACTAAAGGAAGGGGGTACAATCGTTATCAAGGCTAGCATGATGAAGATCCTAGAAGAGGGGAAAACTACAAAGTGACCAATCAAACCACAACAAGCAGGCTACATTATCACATTAAGAAACCAGTTATCGTCAGATATCAATATAAAATATTATAATTATATTGGTATTTTCACAAATGTGAAATACCCTATACTATAATTGTGGATATGCTGATGTAAACTTAAGCATTTTTATGAATGATATCCCTCTAAAATTAAACGTCATTTAATATCATGTACATTTCTGTAAAGTACATCATCCGTTAATGAGTATCAATGATGTGCTCAATAAAATGACATAAGTCTAAGATCACAAATGGCAGTACAACCTGTCTAGTTCGAGGATTTAAATCTTTGAAAAGCTCCCATATACAAGCTGTTTAATGAACAGTGCGGGGAAACAGACCTGTATATGATTATTTCCCCAGGCACGTTTTTATTTTAAGTGTCCTCGAAAGCACGACCGTGAAATGAATGTAGGTCATAATAGTGGTATACCGCACATAATACTATGATCATCATAACACGACACAACGCAACATGGCGATTCAGAGTAGCACGGCGATTCTGATCCTCTCCGCTTTAGCTCTATTTGCTGCCTTCATATTTCGACCCCAAAATATACCAAATGTAGTGGTTGACCCAGACGTCAATCGGAACGCGGTAAGAAAGCTTGATTTTACCTAATTCTGTTGTAATTTTGTGCAACGTTTTTGAATGGTTTTGTTTTGTGAGTGTAGTACGTAGTGGATCGGGCTGTGGGGGTATTGGGAAGCCACGGAGATGATCTTCTTTTCTTCCTCATGGGGATGTACCGGTTGGCAGTTGTCTCTTATATCTTTTGTGCCTTCCCATAGTTCTTCTGGTGTCATCTCCTCTTCTCTGATAAGAAGGGCTTTGAATCAATTACGTTCTCAATCTAAACGTTCATCAGGTAACCTCTGCACCTTGCGATCAGTTTTAACAATCCTTTTCAACTAGCATTGTAGCAAAATTAAAAATTAGACAACCTAATTTACAGTGCATAATTGATCAGCTGTTCATGAATCATGAATAATAATTATTAGTAAATACAGTCAAACCTGTCTATAACAACCACTCAAGGGACCGGCGTAAAAAGGTCGCTATAGACAGGTGGTCTCATTAGACTGGTTGTTATCTGCACATTGCTCCACTCTGTCTTGAGTTCTCTCTTCGTTGTGCCCGCGGGTAGTTTGCTCGGTATTATTCCGAAAGGTTTGCGAGCGCTGTGTTGAGATG
>JBAMJV010002870.1:0-5000 GCA_037951105.1 Echinarachnius parma | reverse complement strand
TCTTCCGTTCAAATGTATGTATTTAACCCTAGTTATACATTACAAATTTTCACTGTCTGTTTACTTGAAATAACTTAGATGAACTTATATTTTTGTTTTGGTAGAGAATCATGTGGCCATAATATTGCCTAACAATGTATTACCAAATTTGACCTTGTATGTCCAGGCCCAGTTGCAGGAAGAATTGCAATCGATTAATTGTTAAGTCGGATTGGTTCCATTGTGCATATTTGTTGACTTGCAATTAATTTCAACTGTACAATCAATTACATATATTTCTGTAACGGGGCCCTGGTCTTGTATTCAACTGTATATATTTCACTCCAGACAAACTTGACCATGTGGGCACTAGAACTCCATTCATTATTTACAATTTAACTCAGTTTAATTTTCATTTCGTATAAAATTCTCCCCTTCATTATGACTCCACTATTATTTTTAAGAAAATAAACAAATTGTGAATTTATTTTATGTTCTGAGATGTAATGATATGTCATTCATGAACAAAAAAAAGTAATCTTTCAGAGTCAAACTTGGGGGTGTTTCACAAAGTTGTAAGTTAGACAAATATGGAAAGCCTTTAGTTTCTTTGTAACATTTTTGAAGCATTTTTGCATTTCTTTTATAAAAGGCATGCATTTTGATAACAAAATACGTTATATTTGTTACTATCAAGGAGCCTTGAAGTTATTGATACAAGTTTTTGTTAGAAGTCTCAAGTACTGTAATTTTTTGCTTTCGAAATATATGTTTTATTCCAAGACTACAACCAGCCTACCATAATAAATGAAGTTCAACTTGGGATCTTTGTGAATCACCCCCTGGTCTATTGATCACTTGCATATCAGGACCGCCTCTCTATAAAGACCATTATTGGCTCCCTATTAAGAAGTTTGCCCGTAAATGGATATATCGGTCCATATCAAAAACTACTTTCTCTGTCTTACTTGGGTGTACTTTCATTCCAACTGACTATAATGACTATCTGATAATAAGAATCCTTCTGTCTCCCTAATGGTGCCGTCACACCGGAGCCACGCTCTAGCCACGATCTAGACAATAGCTGATCACAATCGCTGGAATGTATCTGCAAAATGTCTTTTGTCCAATGAGGATCTGAATGGGAAGATTATCTCACATGTGTCAATAGATATCCTTCCATGAATGCACAGACAATAGCTCGCTGAACAAAAGATTAGGTCGCCGAAGACGCACGCTCTCTTTCGACATGTCGAAAGCGGTCGCGGGTCTTCGGCGACCTACTCTTTTGTTCTGGGAGCCATTGTATATCCATGCATAAGAGGCTATCATTTCACCTATGTGCGATAATCCTCCCATTCATTCGTCATTTAATTATCGTTCGGACAATACTTCGCCTCCCACTGCCAAATTTATGAATGGGGATTAGGAGCGCAGCGAGAGCGTAGCCTGTGTGACGGGGGTATAAAGTGATCTTTAAAGACAGATTTCACAGTATAAAACAACAACAACAAATGAAGTAACGAACTGTCTCTACCTGTCTATAAAGTCCTCCTGCTTATGAAAAACACATTTCTGGCTCAATATCATTTAGTCGTTTTTATAGACAGGTTTTATTGTAAAAGTTAGTAACCAAAACAAATAAAGTAACTCGTAGCTTAACCTGTCTATTTTTAAATAGCTTAATCTTCCACCTGTCTATAAAGACCACCTGCTTATCTAAATTAAATTTCTGGTTCCATTTAGTGAAACAAATGAAGGAATTTATAGTTATACTGTCATTGTTTTATTCGCAGGTCAAGATGTTTTATGCCCTAGCGCCAGTGGCCCAAGTTGACCATATGAAAAGTCCACTGAGGTATCTCACACACCTCGCGCCAGAAATCCAGGTTTGTAGGAATTATTCATATTTCTAATACTATTTTATGTAAAAACATAAATGTAGCATTTCATATCTTTATAAAGTATCCATCGAGCATAGGCGTACCCGGGGGGGGGGGGGGGGGGGGTAGTTCAAACCCCCCCCCTTTGACCAAAAAATGGCTGTTTTTTTTTTTGGGGGGGGGGGGTTTGAACCCCCCTTTCCCAATTGTAGCTGGTCTCGAGACCACTTTTTAGCGGTCTCGACCATCATTAACCTGGTCTCGGCCTCGAAAGTTGCGAAGAGTCCCGGTCTCGGGCTCGAAAATGGTGAAATTTGTTGGTCTCGGCTTCGAAAAATGTCCTCGAACACCCCCCCCCCCCCCCCCCCCCCCCCCGCTGAGAGGATTCTCAATCAATGGTCTTGGTCCCGGCCTCGAAAATTTTTGACCAACCCTGGTCTTGTTCTCGAAAATTTTGAAGGTACTTGGTCTCGGCCTTGAAAACTTTCTACGGACACCCCCCCCCCCCACCCCCACTGAGAGAGTTCTCAACCACGAACATTTTGAAGGTTTTTACAAAATTACCCCCCCCCCCCCCTTGAAAAAAATCCTAGGTACGCCACTGCCATCGAGTATATCGCAAGTTCAGAATCGTTTCCTGTGATTGTCTCAAACGAAATCAAAGTTGCATTAACAGTAAGAATGAAGTAGTATACAATCATGATGATGAGTCATCTCTTATGGTATCGTTTCCATTGAAAGTCATTTTCAACCGATTTGATATTGTGTGTTGAAAAAGCATGACAATCAATTTTGTAAGAGAAATAAATTACATTTTGAAATATATAATTCATCATCGTCATGGAATATAATAATGCTATTTTTTCTGGAGGTGATTTTGAACGACACTTTTCTTTTCCGTTTCTTTTCTGTACTTAAATTTCTTTGCTTCATCCAATCGTCCTTCAAAGTGACATGGAAATTCTTAAAATGGATGACCAAACAAGGAGCCAGTTGTGTTTGACATTAAAGGGATCTTGTAACATTGTCCAAATCCTCAAAATCCAATTGGAATTCTAGCAGTTCCCTCATACCTTGTTGTATTCGTATTAACAGTCAAAGCATGGCACTGGTTTCTGTTTTTCGAATTTCCCTTTCGTCATAAAAAAAATATTTAAGAATGAAGTGTTCAGATGTTAAACTATCCACCCGGCCATATAACGTCCATTTAACTTGAATTTTTCACACAATACGCAGTATCGGGTAACAACAATAAACAGGGTAACAACCACTCATCACTTTTGCACATGTCAACAAAGTTACTAGATCCCTTTAAGAAGATATTTCTACTCAAGCATCAAATACATATTTACTTTCGAATAATGAAGAGGGACTTCTGTTTCAATGTGTTTTGTACGCAATAGGAGTATTGTCCAAGATATGATCGGTTTATCTGCAAGTGATAAATTAGTGTTTGTGTTAAAATTGTTGTCTGCTATTCATTGTCAATATAGTCACTCATAACATATTTACATTATTTAGCAAAAACATATTTGTTTCTTCTTTTCTCTCTCTAGATTCTTGTTGATATTCTTGATGAGGGTGAATTTCTTCCCAGCAATGAATTTGTTAAGTGGCTCGCAGCTGATATCTGCCCTGAAATGGAAGTTGTTTGCTCCAATGTTCTTTTTGTTATCGCTGGGTACGACAAGAAGAATCTAAACGAGGTTGGTACAAATAATGCAAAATAAGATAATGATTGATTGTGTTATTGTATTAATAGGTTTAGAGTTTTAGGGTTTTATTATTTGAATTTAGTAATGGCTACACGTAACTGTATTTGGCTAGTGACGGTGTCGTTCGAGTAAAATTAGTACTGGCTCTAAAATGTGACGTTGTGGGTCAAGTCAAATAACTACTGGCTCTAAAATTTTATTTTATTTTGAGAGACATGTTTTGATGTGAACCATGTCAACTCCCTCACAATCTTACTGGATCGAGGTTTTATACATAGGTGCTGTAGGCTACTTATCAGTATTATTGAATGTCTTTTGTTAATCTCTAAGTTACGGGTTGTCAGGTCCATATGTATAAACCCACGTATACGTGTGTCCTGGCATGGCTTAATAGGCCTGGAATACACCCGGATCATGTTTCGATTTGGATAGTATTAGGAATGAAGTGTACCATGATATATATATTCTACTTATGACAGGTTAAAGGGATAGTTGAGTTCTGGTAAAGAGAGTACAGTTTTGGTCAAACTGAATTTTAGTAACCAAAACCTGCACCATTACATTACAAACTAACAGTTATAACTCCACAATGCTTGAAAGGAATACAAATGACAAATACCTAAGTAAAAAGCCTCTTATCATTCCAAAAGAGCCGTTAAAACTCAAGAGGGCACTCTCTCAAAACTCATTGGTTTAATCCATTTAAAATAAAATACTGTGCATGTGATCTTTTGTTGAAATACAGATTCGATAGAGACATAATCAACAACTATTTAAAAACCTCTTTTGTAAATTTTTGAAAAAAGGAAGCATTTAAAAAATAATGTATCGGCTCGTTCAAAATTCTCTAATAAATGTAGGGCCCCATATTTCAGCCATTTCTGAACCGATTTTGACCAAATAAAGTTTAATCTGACATTAAAATATTATGCTCTTTCAAATCTGACACTCAGTTTTCCATGATCTCACAAAAAATATTTTGTGTAGCGCCCTCTATACCAAAACTCAACTATCCCTTTAATCAGTTAATAATGTTGCCTCTGAAGAAGATTCTGCTTGGATTAAAAGCTCAGGCACTCGACTAACTCTCAATAAAAGTGATCCATTAACTTTGTAAAAGTTCAACGAAAATCACACTTTAGTGGTACCTTGATGTTTATCTTATGGTTACAAAAGAATGAAATGGGTTTGGATTTTTCAATTGTCTCCCTAATTATGGAAATATTAAAGGTAGAATTTGAAAACGTCGAAAGACGCTCTCGATCGTGGTCAAGAGTATCAGAATTTGGATTCTCAATTGTACATAGTATCCACATTCTGATACCTCACGCAAACTATCGGGATAAAATCAGACATTGATGTTTCCACGGGGTAAACATTATGCTTTTTGCATGAAAATCTCGCACATCATTCTCAAGAATCT
>JBAMJV010002869.1:100000-104118 GCA_037951105.1 Echinarachnius parma | reverse complement strand
TTTTTATAGAAAATAAAGAAAGAAATAAGGTGTGCTTCCCCACAAAAAACGTTTTGCGTGCCCCCTCCCCCTCCCCCTACCCCCACCCCCCCCCCCCCCAATCAGTCCGACCACACTACGCCACTGATTATGGTCGAGTGACTAAGACTTTTTAAATAATTATAATTGTCTAGATCTTGAGTGCTAATCACATTTCATATTCCCTTCTTTTTCCATTATTTCACCATTGTTTCTTTGAATATTAATCAATAAATGACATTGCAGATGTTTCATCACATCGGATGACCCCCGCCCCCCCCCCCCCCCCCAACAAAATGTTTATAAACCCCTCAAAAAAAGTTCGGAATCTCAAGTTTGATCGATCATATCTCTCGTATTTTTTAATAAGCATATTCGAAATTGGTTTCACAATATAGCCTCATTATATACCTTTCAAACGGTGCATTATGTGTAGTGATTATGCAATTGGGGCGATTGCAGTAGCCCAGAGAATAGGGGGAGGCAGGAAGTGAAATGTCGCAAAATGGCTCAATGCATTTAATTTACAAGTGCATGACTGTGCTGACCAGTTTTTTGAAAATTCACTTTCTATTGAATACTGCCACCCTTTCCATTCATCAAAATCATTGGAATTTGATACCATTTTAATGGAAATTATCTTTTCATTACGATTGCATATTGATCGTAATGATTAGGCAAATGGGTTGTGCGCAGCAAACCGGAATATGGAGATGGGTCGAGTGTGAAATCAGACAAAAAATATGGTGTTGACAAAAAATCAGAGCGTTGCATTTTTTTCGAGCTTTTGGGAGGATTTTTTAGCATTTCAAATGAAATATTCATGATTCAAATTGATATCAACGGAAAGCCCAACAACTCTTCTGTATGAAAATGTGAAATTTATTATGATTTTTGTAAAGGGCGGCTGCAGGGAGATGAATGTGGGGGAGCCTCAAAAGTGACCCATTTCAAAAAGCTCTGATTTGTCGTCGGTGTCTTTTACCATTGTGTGGAGGATGTAATGCGACTAGAATGAGTTGGCCATGAATGAGAAGAATTCAATTGAAAACGCATGAATAGTGACTCATTTGTGCCTTAAAATCAGAGCGTTTTGAAATGGGTCACTTTTGAGGCTACCCTACATTCATCTCCCTGTAGCCGCCCTTTACTAAAATCATTATAAATTTTACATTTTCATACAGAAGAGTTGTTGGGCTTTCCGTTGATATCAATTTGAATCATGAATATTTTATTTGAAATGCTAAAAAATCCTCCCAAAAGCTCAAAAAAAATGCAACGCTCTGATTTTGTGTCAACTCCATATCTTTTTGTTTGATTTCACACTCGACCCATCTCCATATTCCGGTTCGCTGTACACACCCCATTTGCATATTCCTTACGATTAATATGCCATCGTAATAAAGAGATCATTTACATTAAAATGGTATAAAATTCCAATGATTTTGATCAATGGAAAGGGTGGCAGTATTCAATAGAAAGTGAACTTTTTAAAAAATGGTCAGCACAGTGAGTGTCATGCACTCGTAAATTAAATGCATTGGGCCATTTTGCGACATTTCACTTCCTGCCTCCCCTTATTCTCTGGGCTACTGCAATCGCCCCAATTGCATAATCACTACACATAATGCACCGTTTGAAAGGTATATAATGAGGCTTTATTGTGACACCAATTTCGAATATGCTAATTAAAAAATATGAGAGATATGATCGATCAAACTTGAGTTTCCGAACTTTTTTTGAGGGGTTTAGATACATGGCGCTCTATAAATGCTATATATTATTATTATTAGTATGACAGCATGATTCATATGGATTGAATCATTTTGTCTAATCTTCATTCTGTCTACCGTAATCATAAGTTTTGCTAATGTGTATTTAGCTATAATCTACACATAAGATTAGAAATAAGATTAACAACTCATTAAATAAACAGGAGGGTGTTAGACAAAGTGGAATTTAGACAGTTTATTAGAAAAAGTTCTTTGTCCTTATGCCTAATGACAAACTGGGTCCAAACCAGAATGTTGCAGGATTTATGCAATGTCCACAAAAAAAGAATAAGAAGTTGAAGTGAAACAGTAACCAGATAAGTAAAGACAATACAAATAAATTAAATATTGGGCAAACATTCATATTTTCCGCTTTCCTCATATTTACCGGACGGGAAACTTATTTCCCAGGCGGCAATTCCCAGTATTCACCAGCGGTAATTCCCGCCACCGGTTTTTTCCCGACCAACCCTGCATAAACATCATCATCATCATCATATTATTAATAATTGTAAGACTTATTATGGTTGTGTTAGTAGTATTAAAACATAAATTAATAATAATACTAATGATAATAATGATGAGAAAAATTAATAATAATAATAACAATCATAATCATCATCATCATCATCATCATCGCCATCATCATCATTATCATCACCATCATGATCATGATGATTATGATCATCATCATCATCATCATCATCGGTATGCTATGTTACATTTGTTATGTAATCAAAATACTTCTTTTCAAATTGTTGATTTTCCAATGTTGAAAAGTGTCGTTCATATGTTTTGCTGTAATGTGGGATATGTGATATCATAATGAATATGTATACTTTTTCATTTCAACATTATCATGATTATATGATCCCAGCTGTTTTGGATTATGTAAGAGCGATACTACTTGAAGTTGAATAGCACACTCCCCCCTTTCATCCTTCAATGCACATGTATTGAAAGGAGGCGCCCCCTTCCATACTCAATGAAAGAACAGGAAGCCGCAGCTATTGTTCGTGTAAACCTTTGACTAAAAAATCAATAATATCCCCAAAAGATTGACCATGTAGTTTCCTTAGAAAATTTAGTAAATACGGCATATGCATTGAAGTATAAGTTTGATTATTCAAAGCCCGAGTTCCAAGTTACAATTTGTTATGCTTGCATGCTTTAATGCGATAATATAATTTAAAATATATTCGCTAGATTAAAATATAACACAGTTTGCCGTTTTGTCATTTGTACTATTCGGCGAGTTTATCAAAGTCTAAAATTAAACAAAAATAATAATAAGTAAACAGAATGTCTAAACAATAATAATTACATGTAACCCTGCATGACTACACACCTAACCCACCACCCCGTAAGCTACGTAATATCATTACCTATTCCGTAAATTATAAGACTGCTAGGATAATGCTAGGAAAATTAATGCTACGGGTATGTCATCATAAACATCCTCCTCCTCCTCTCATCATCATCATCATCATCATCATCATCATCATCATCATCATCGTCATCACCAACATCATGGGGGAGGGGGGGGGGGGGGTGGAGTGGCAGCCACTTGATAATTATAATGATGCTAATAATACTACTAATGAAAATAGGAATAATAATAACCAATAATAACCAATCGCAACACTCCTGGCTACGGTCCTTTCGTTATCATCATCATCATCATTATCATCATCATCATCATCATCATCATCATCATCATCGTCATCATCATCGTCATCATCAGCATCATCATCATCATCATCATCATCGTTATCATCAACATCATCATCATTTTCATCATCAGCATCATCATCATCATAATCATCACTGTCTTTGTCCTTCAGCAAGACATTTTTTCTACAATTGCTGCTTTCTCCCCAGGTGTATAAATGGGTACCATGGTCGGGCTTTAATTAGCCTTAGCGCCACCATCACTGGCAGCTCGGCTAGTATGCTCCCTGGTGAGTTGAGAAAGTATGCAATATCATTGTGTGGGTTTGAAATGTACCTGATGACCATGGGCAATAATACTTAAATAATGATTTAAGCCCTTAGAGGCTCTTTGCAATTTGCGCTTTATAACAGTCTATTACTATTACCGGTATGTATTATTATTTTCATGAAATAAGGTTAACATTAAAGACGGCTTACCCTAACCTTAACTCATCCCCCCCCCCCCTCATACTAATGATAGTGTTTTTGATGATGATGATGATGATGATGGTGATGACGAGTATTATTATTATTATTTGTATTAATATCTGATCATGATTGAAATCAACGCAATCTTCCCGATAGGTGTATAAGATACCTTTTCGATAAAATAAC